>JAVJIF010032663.1:0-293290 GCA_038442645.1 Agave tequilana | reverse complement strand
ATTAAATCTAACAGTTCCATCTTCGGGCACTGCTGCTACATTTTGTACGCGCCAGATATATCCTTGACCGCGAGCTTGCCAATCCCTATTCCATTCCATTGAGCTTTGTCTTCAACCTCTGTTCGAGGAATAGAGATCCGTTGGTCTCTTCTCTGACCCCGGCATCTCTAATTCCATTCACATTTCCATTCCATTTTATTGATCATCCTACCATTGAGCCCGGTGGTATCAATCTGACATCCACATTCACTTCCATCTACACAATAGATCTTCCCCAAATCCACCAGTCATCAATTGCATCTATATCAACCTATCGTCAGCCTCACAGTCCATGCCAGCCAATGACTTCAGCTAATAGCTTTTCGAACTCCACGGGGTAGCGAGCCGCTAAATAAAATACCAAAATTCGTCTTGAGCCCTGTATTTCTATTTAGTAGCAACAGCCCACAACGATTGCTACTAGCCATCTATTGCATTCTAAGTTACTCATTCAAGACAACAGCCCCAATCCACTTACTTTTTACCTGACATAGCTTCTCCCACTTACCATCGCCATGCCTCTGCTCTTGGCGTCTTTGCCTCACAAGAAGAATCTGGAATTTCGTTCAAGTCCAGTATGACCTTTGTGAGTATCCACTCTAGCTCCAAAGTAACTCTCACTTTTGGTAATTAACCCTCTTTTCCACTGATACCGCAGAATTGCCAAGAATTCGTCTCAAATTTCTAGCACCCCCGACACTAGCTTCCGCCATGAGAATACAATGTTGAGCATTTGAGTGATTAACGTAGACTACTGAGAGGTTAGTTGACTACATTTGATGATTAGTCGACTAATAAATTATGTTGCTTTTATGTCCTGCTCTCCTACATCAATTCATCACTCTTCAAAAGAACTCGTCCTCGAGTTTCGATCTGAATATAGCTGCTCAGTAGTGACTCTTTCACCGAGATTCTTTTGCTCCTCAAATACACCTTCATATCTTCTTCTTCAAAGAGTTTCTCTCGTCTCTTCTTGTCAGCCACTGTGTACTTCTTCTTAGATTTCTCCACAAAATTTACTCTTTTTTGCGTGCGAGAAAGTCTCATTGTTTTATTCATGCTCTCTCTGTTGTAACTTTTGTGTTTCAACTCTTAATCTTCTCTTTTAGAACTTCAAATGCTCCGGTAGTGTGAAAGATTAAGTAAACTTGCTTCTAAATAAGATCAATGTGATGAGGCATATCTTTCATGGGTAGTAGTCCTTCTGGAAGCTCGTCATATATAACTCTTTTGAACTCCTCCAACATAGACTTCATTTTTTTGGGAACTTTAATGATGGAGCGACTTCTTTTTTAACTACAAAGCAAATGTTTACTTTGTCTCTTTTGATTCCACTAAGAATTTGTCTCGATTGCATATGGATATGAACTTTGACTTTTCTTCTTTTGCTAGCTTTGAACATGTGACATAGGCTTCATCGCGATCTTCTTGCCCCCAGGTGAACATGTAAATGTTCCTCTTGCCTCGATGGGTAGCATCGATATCGTGTTGCCATAGTCTCCCCAAAAGTATGTGACATGCATCTATATTGACAACATCACAAGCAACGAAATCTTTATAAACTTGCTATTGCAATAGGCACATGACAAAAATCCGCTAACTTGATGGAGAGGCCTCTTTCGATCCACCCAATAATGTAAGTGTGAGGGTGTGACTCTGACTCTAGCTTCAAGTAGTCCACTATACACTAAAACGATATTCTCGCAACTTCCCTTGTCGATGATGAGATTGCACATTTTGTTTTTGACCGAACACCTTGAGTAGAAAATTTGATGTCGTTATGTGGTGTCGGGGGTCTTTTGTGCATAACAACTTTTGTACCACACAGGTGACTGGCTCTCCCATGCTCTTCGGTAAAGTCAGAGCCTTCCGCTCAGTCTCAATTTTCACCTCATCTGATCTTCATAGTCCGTCATGTTGGCTTGTCTCTTCCTTGGACCCTCATTAGACTTGTGTCCTTCATCACAAATGTAACACTTATCACCCTAGCTTGGCGTATAGATTCTCTTACCCTTTGTAGTAGGGGATGCCGTCGTCACTGGGTTACTGTAGCGACGCCGGTTGCTTTTTGGGTTGGAGTTTGATCGCTCAATGTGAAACTCTGCTGAGTTCTTATATTGCTGGATGTCTTCTCTGCTACACTCTTGAAAGGTGCAGCTCTGCTTTGCTACCTCTCAATTTTCATGGCTTTATTGTGGGCTTCATCAATGGAGAATACATCATGAAGGATCACACGTTCTTGGATGGGGTACTTTAAACCGCTTATGTACTTTATTGCTTGTTGCCCTTCCATCATGGATATATCGCATCGTGAAGAGAGGCAATAAAACTCTTTCGTGTACGCTGCAACTGTCCTTCTACCTTTATTTGCAACGTTCAAATTGATTGTAAAAGATTTGTTGATGGTCGGCGGAAGGAATCTACTTTGTAAATAGTTACTTCATGCGTCTCCATATCATCACGGGGGGCTTTTCTTTGCATCTCCTTGTGATTTATAATTGGTCCCACCATGTGGTTGCTCCTCCCTTAAGCTTGTATGCTACGAACTTGACATTCTTCTCTCCGAGGACGTAAGTCATATCTCGAAGAACTTCTCTACTTCATAGATCCAGTTTAAGAAGAACTCAATATCAAGGTTCCCACTAAAGGAACGAATCTCGACCCTCATCCTATATTTATTAGAACTTGGGTTATCTCTTCTCCTATCATGATTAGAAAAAGAAAATCCTCCCCCTATTAGGATTAGGATTGGCCATCCGCCTAGAGCCCTCACCCGTAAACCATCTCTCCATCATAAGCTTCATCCTTGAAGCCATCTCCTTGATAAAAAAGGTTGTTCAATTCTTCCTCATCGGAAAGATCTTCATATTGAAAATTTCGTAGAGGACAACTTGGTGGCAGTTTACATGGTGGAGCCTGATTTGGTGGTGGTTGGTGTGGTTGAGGTTGTGATTGGTGTGGTGAAATTGTGGATGAAGATTACCAGATGAACGATCTCATCTGCTTCGGTACGTACCATCTGC
Organism: Agave tequilana; assembly: GCA_038442645.1. Taxonomy (NCBI): domain Eukaryota; kingdom Viridiplantae; phylum Streptophyta; class Magnoliopsida; order Asparagales; family Asparagaceae; genus Agave; species Agave tequilana. Next base: position 290,228 of record JAVJIF010032663.1, on the reverse strand, counting down.
TGGACCACGATCATCGATCTTGAGGGATAATCTCTTGATTTCTTGGACTATACTATCCATGGTTGATTCAAGAGCGCTGAGCCTCCTTTCAATAGTCCTCACCCTTGTGGAAAGACTTTGTGATTCGTTATCATCTCCTGCCATCATCGAAAAGTTACTAAATCTCTGATACCTTGATGCAGATAAGAAAGCGAATAATGTCAGCTAAATCTCGTTCTAGTGAACGAATCCTAAAAGAAACCTTCAGGTAAGATAATACTCGAATCTACAAGCAAACAAATCGAATTCATAAGCAAACATAATTACTCTAATCTACGAGCAATTTAAGAGAAAAAATTCAATTGAATTTATCAAAAAAATTGTGTACAAAACAAAAATACAATGACTTTTAAATAGGCTTTAAAAGTAGTAGTCTAAACTAATAGGAAACTAAAACAAAATAATTTGGAATCCAATTGGACCCCAAATGAAATCCTAAATAGAATCAAGCAGGTCTATGATAGTACCAGTCGACTAGCACTAGGGACTAGTCGAATAGTAAGAAGTCTATAAAACTTTACAACTCTTTGTTGATCCATATTAGTCGATTACTGAGATTGGATTAGTCGACTACTTTTTATGATTAGTCGAATAATGGAAATTCTATTGCTTTTGTTGTCCTGCTCTCTTACATCAGTGATGCTCACACTATTCGAACACTATTCGGCGCCAAATGCACGCCTTTGACACAACCATCAAGTTCTGCTCTCTTCATAGAATGAATCTAGCCTCTATACCTATGATAACAAGTGTGGAGCCAGCGGGTCGCCTTGCCAAAGGTCTCTTGTGGATGATGACCATTCTGAGTTTGAGCCATTCATCATCAATCTGAGCCACTGGCCCTTTACACACCCCATGACCCATTCAATAAATTGGTTAGGAAACCGGATCTTCACCAATACCTCTTCGATGTTGTCCCAGCTTAACAAATTTTATGCTTTTTTGAGATCGAGCTTGAGGATCAAGGTACTATTACCAGCATCTAGATATGGAGCTAGGGGTCAAGGGGGTCACGTGACCCCCCCCCCCCCACCCAGCCTAAGAGCATGGATAGATCCAATTGTGCCCCCTGTCTCTCACCTCTCCAAGTCTCACCCCCAAACATGATCTCTCATTAGTTATTCTCATGTCCTGATCCAACAGTCACACCCTCACCCACACCCACACACACTTCATTCTCATTTAATTAGGTCTACTCACCTCTCTCTCTCTCTCACACACACAATGTAATAAATATTACAAGCTTCTTCATCCATCATAAGCAAAGCAATGAAACAAAATAAAGAATCACCATCTCACATCTCTTGTGTGTGTTCGGTGGATTTGAGGTCCAATTAATCTCCAAATTCTCATCTCTGTCTAATCCTGTCCACTCGTTGTTTTGGGATTAACAGTTAATTTGATCACCATCTCACCCTTATCTAGTTTTTTTTATCTAACTCCGTTTGTTTTCCGCATTGCTTTGAGGGATCTATTGAGAAGATGGCTGGAGATACATCTACGATGAAATCTATGAACCCATCTATTGAAAATGATGTGGTACAGAACAACTTTCATATGTGGAGATGTGAGTTGATGGATGAATTGAGGCATCAAACCTCAAAACACTCTACAGTTGGAGAAAAAGCGCGATCCTACTTCTGAAGAAGATTGGGATAAGATGAATCGAATGGCGTGTGGTTTGATAAAATTTTGTTTGATACAAGACATCAAGTATCATGTGTTACATGAAACATCTACAAAGCAGTTGTGGGAGATTCTGGAGAAGAAATATCTGACAAAAATATCGAGTCGTGTTTGCAGTTGAAGAGGAGGCTTTATGGCTTCCAGATGAAGAGAGGACTCTCCATTGATGAACACATGAACAACTACACCAAGCTTCTTACAGACTTATTAATGTGGATGTCAAGATCGATAAAGAGGATAAGGCGGTGATTCTATTGAATTCTCTTCCTGACGAAGAATATGAAACTTTTACTCTATCTTTGATCGAGGGGAGGCAAACACTTAACTACAATAGGTTGGCTGCTCTTGTAAATTATGAAGTGAGGAGGAAGGACAAGCAGTCTTTTTCTAATGGTACATCAGCAGAGGCGTTGATGGTAAGAGGCAGAGGTTCCAATTGGAAGGGTAAAGACGAGCGTCAGAGATCGGAGTCCAGACCAGGATTCAGAGATCTGAAGAAGAACCTGTGTGCCTTCTGCAAAGAGATAGGGTACTAGAAAGTTGATTGTCCTAGGATCAAGAATAAGGGTAAGAAGGAGTCGAAGACTGAGGCTAATCTCACACAGATGGTCAGTACTCATGCCAGTACTTCACAGGCAGATGGATCAGATTTAGACTCATCGGTATTCTCTTTTTCTGTCACTACTCCTATCATTGGTTACTCAAGAGACTCTGAGTGGTAGTTATTGTTGGCCCAAAAGCCCATAACTCTAGTTTTAATTATGATTAACTCATGTAGTTATAGTACTAATGATCTTGTGTTTAAATTAGTCTCAGATATCTGATCAAGATCTTATGTTGGTGTTTAGCTTCAAAAAAGGATTTAAAGTCAAAGCTTTGGAGCTAGCACGTGTCGATTCAAGAGCTCGCGCATCAAGATTGCATCAAGTACTCAAGATGAGTCTAACTCATTGGATCAAAGTTTGGACCAAGTCAAGAAGGAGAAAATATTTTCAAGTGAAGACCTTCAAGAGAAGACTTGTGTCTAGGTTTGTTTTTAGTAAGATTTTATTTTTAGATAAAATATAAAGGATAGATTAGTTGGTGATTACTCAAGTTCATATACACTAACACAAAATTTATATGTGTTTTCATAAAAGAGTTTTTGTTTTAGAAAAATGCCGGTTTGGTTTTTAGTTTCAAAATATACATGTGTTTTATCAAAACCTATTTTTGAGCTTAATATCAAAAACATAGATATTTCATCGTATATGTGTAGTGGATCATATTCATACACACTAAGCTTCAAAAGTGTTTAAAATATCTTGTTTTTTATATTTGGAGAAGTTTTGAAAAAATCGGTTTTCAATTTGAAAAAATCGTTTTGGAAAATACAGATTTTTGTTTAAGGCAAAACTTTCATATTACAAAAATAGTTTAAAATATTTGTAACATGTTTTGATTTTTACTCAAACATGTTTGTATATCAAAGTATATTACTGAACTTATTTTTGTAGATTTTTAGAGATTTATGGGATTTTATTGAAGGTAAAAAGCCAGGTTTTTAAATCCCCAAAACTGTTTTTTGGCCTTCAGTCAGTCGTCCGCACGATCGATCGTGCCTGAGGTCGGTCGACCGTGCGGTCGACCGACGTGTACAAGCGTGAACGTCTAAGGGCCTGTCGATCGTACGGTCGACCGCCAGAGAGTGTCTGCTCTCTGAAAATAGCCCGGTCGACCGAGCGGTCGACCGCTAGGCCATTTGCCAAGCAACGGTCGACCGGCCGGTCGACTGCTGGCTCAACGGTCAGAAATCTGACCGTTGGCCGGTCGACCGGGCGGTCGACCGCCAGCAGTGCAGACTGCAGTTTTGGACCCCAACGGCTAGTTTTTGGAAGCCTATATAATGGGGTTCCCTTGGGCTGTTTTATACAAGATTTCAGAAGAGTTTTCAAGGTAGTTTTTCACATCTATTTCAGAGGTTTTCTCCACTTGTTTAAGAGCCAATATTTTCAAATTAAAAGGAGAGTTTATCAAGAGTGTTTTGTAAAAGTAATTCTTTGAGTTTTTCACCACCAATCAATCCAAGTTTTCTCACACACACTTGAGCTTTCCATTGCTATATCCATCCTATAGGAGAGTTGTTGTGAGAGTTGTTTTAGGTGATCAAAGTGTTGTGATCACCAAAATCTTCATCTTTGTTTTTGAGGAGGCAGACTTGCGGTTCGCGTTATTTCGAGTTCTAGAAAGAGCTCGGTGTAGAGGTGCGGCCTGGTAAGCTAGTGTGCTTGTGGTGTGTAGTTCTTGTGGGAACAAGAGAGGGACTAGAGAGTCCAAGAGTTCTAGTGTGAACTCCTTATAGGTGTTGCGGTACCGAGTGATCAGGTGAGATCGGTTTATAGTGAAAATCCTTCATAGTGTTGAAGGCGGGGACGTAGAGCAAGGGTGCTCGAACCTCGAAACAAATCTCCCGTGTTTGCGATTGCTCTCTCTTTCTCTCACTTTTGTTTATATCTTGCATGCTTAAATTGCTTTTATCTTTATATGCTTGATATATCTTGTGCTTAAATCGATATGTACTTGGGATTGTTTGGTCACACTTGTACTCAACCAAGAGAGCCATAGCGGCACCTCAACTCTTATCTAGAGGAATCTTGAGGAGATAGTTTTAGAGCCCTTCGTGGGGAATCTGCTACACTCTTATGTTATACTTGGTGTGCTTAGCTTAATATTTTTTAGTTTGCATAAATAGTTTTAATTCCGCATTAATTCACCATTAGATTAGCTAGTCACCTATTCACCCCCCTCTAGGTGATTTCAGTTAGATACTGGAGCTACCTGTCATGTGTACCCGAACAGAGATTGATTTTCTAGCTTTGAGAAGCTAGATGGATGTTCTGTTATAATGGATGATGATCGCCCATGTAACATGGAAGACATAGGTACAGTTTAGATTAAGATGTTTGATGGGATGGTGCAAAAACTGAAGAAAGTGATGTGTGTACCTCAAGTGAAAAGGAACTTTATCTCAGTTGATGTCTTGGAAGCATTGGATCATGCAGTATCTATTAGAGATGGTGTTCTCAAGATAACTAAAGGCTCAATGGTGATGATGAAGGGCGTCCGACGCAATAACCTATACTACTTGATGGGTAGTACGATTACAGAGCGAGTGGTGACTTCTATTTCTTCATATGGTGATTGCACACAGGTTTGGCATATGAGGCTCGGACAGACAGGTGAAAAGTATTTGCAGGCTCCAGCAAAGAAGGGATCCTTGTAAGGTGCATCTACCTGCAACATGAAATTGGGTGGAAACGCCGTTCCAGACAAGAAGACAAAGGTGAAATTCAGCACCACTACTCACCACTCGGAAGGTCTTCTTGATTGTGTTCATGTTAGTATTTGGGGACCTGTCAAGACTGCATTCCTTGAAAGTCATAGGTACTTTGTCTCTTTTATTGATAATTTATCTAAGTATTGTTGGATATATCCCACGAGACAAAGATTTGAAGCCCTAAGTATGCTGGTGAAGTGAAAGGATATGATGCAGAAATAGACTGGTAGAAAAATTAAGAAGCAACAAATTGGTAATATTGAAAGATACAAGAACCAATCCCACAATTTGACTAGAGCACTAGTATTGGTACCCACTTCACAAATGGAATACATGGGTTGGCTAAAAATTAACTGTTTCTTACTGGAGAAGGTTTGTGTTTGTTGTCTAATGCACGATTAAACAAATCATTTTGGGCTGAGGCGATTGTATATGCTAGCCATCTCATAAATGGATTGTCATCGACTGCGATAGCATGTAAAACTCCTCTGAAAGTTTGGTCTTGAAAAACTGCTCAAGATCATAATTTTCGGCGGGTATTTAGAAGTCCGGCCTACTTTTATGCCAAAGATGGCAAGGTAAATTGCGAACAAAGAAGTTTGTGTTTTTGGTGTCAAAAAAATATAAAAGGCTACTAGTTATGGGACCCCAAAAATTAGAAGATTGTGTGGAGTCAGCATGTCATATTGATGAGACCTCATTGTTGAAATCTACCATCTCTCAACAGGTAGAGAGATTTGAAGACTAAGGATGTATCGCAGTAAGTGAAGGTTGATGCTACTCCACCAACTCCAGTTGGTTAGGTATCAGTAAGGACTTCACCAGATGTGACATCGGGTGGAGATCATGTAGCTAGTTTTGATGCTGAACAAGTTGAAGTCATTGATAGAATGTTAAATTATTTGCAGTCATTGGAACCAAGGTAAATCCACGAAAGTGGGGTGAATAAGCATGAATCTTAAATTGGTGAGCGTGACAAGCTCAAATTGAAGGTTGTTATTCTCTATGACGGTATTGGAAAGAAGTTCATATGACTCAGCCAGTTCGGTTTGCTGCTAAAGATTTAGTTCCAGTAGCTTGAGATCGGTGGAGCTCATTAAATGAACTACGGATGGCTTGATCCCTTGAGCAAGGTACATAAGGCAACCGCATAGACGCAGCCACATTTGGTGATGTAACCCATATGAAGCAATTTGGTGTATTTGGGTTCTTGAGAATTGGCAGCGGAAGCTGATTTGGACTTCACGTAGAGGTGAAGAGTTGGACTTCACGTGGAGGTGAAGTGTTGTGATCTCGATAAACATTTAATCTTCCGATGAGAAGATAGTTGAGCTTGCATAAAGGGTTGTGCATCCAGTTTGTTGAGCCAATATTGATATTAGGTGTACTCTACTCAGATTTAGTTGGATCGTCTTGAAGACATTTGACTGGAGTGTCAGTCAGTTGGAGTCAGTGTTGGCTCATGTTGGGTTCTTCTTGAGGTCATTTAGAATAGGTGTTTCATTCAGTTGCTGAGTTGTAGACACATTTGTTGGTCGTCTCATATGGTGTTGATTCTCTTCGGTAAAGTATTAGGAAGGCATGTATGGTGCATTCCATTTAGATAGCTGAGCTGAAATTTAGAATCTTTACAATTGATATTGAAGTTTGGAGAGAGTCGCCTGAGGGAACGACAAACTCAATTTGGATCCGGTGTGATCATTTGAAATCAATTCTAAGTGTGTGCGATTCATTTGGAAACGATTTCGTCCGTTTGGCCAAGTCGAGATCGTGTGTCAATTTCGCCGAGATTGTATATCTATTTCGTCCGGAGCGCTCAAGCCGAGATCGTGTATCGATTTCGTCGAGATCGTGTGCCGATTTCTCCGAGATCTTGTGTCGATTTCGCCAGTTGTTCATTGGAGTTCAGCTCAGGTTTGAAAAATCTTCACCGAGGTGGAGAATTGTAGGGGAGAGAGGAGATAGAAGAGGAGATAAATACATCGAGAGAGTTTTTTAAACTCATTAGAAGAGATAGCGCAGAGATCGGAGTTCAGAGAAAGCGAGAACACTGTTCGTAGTGGGCCAGGACAGGGGTCGGCCGACCGCCCGGTCGACCGACGTGCACAACGTGCACATGCGCAGCCCGGTCGACCGCCCAGTCAACTGTGGCAAGGAGAACGGTCGACCGAAGCGGTCGACCGACTGGCATCCTTGGGTTTCTGTCGGTGCCGATCGACCGACCGGTCGACCAAAAGACAGGGTCAGTCGACCAAAAGACAGGGTCGGTCGACCGGCCCGGTCGACCGATAGGCGAATCTGTTCTCCTGTTCGGATTCGGACTTCGTTTCTAATTTAGAGACGATTCCAATTGTGGTTTCCTAAAACATTGGGACTCTCTGGCTACAAATAAAGGGGTAGAGCCCTCATGAATTGTATGTAAGGAAATGATTGTTGATTAATAAATCTCTCTCTCCCTTGCCCCGAGGACGTAGGCAAATTGCCGAACCTTGTTAAAAATTGTGTTTGACTTTCTCCCTTGTGTATTGTTCTTGTCCTTTGGGTACTTCTTCACTGCATCTCTCTTTGTTGCTTGGGGTTTTTCAATTGGGTTGTTGCCAAGGCGTGCACAACAAGCTAGAAGGTAGCAGAAGGAGTACTGGGATTGGACTGTGAATGAAACTACATGCCCCGCCTTCCAAGTAATTTGATCTTGGATGTCCTGAAAAGTATGGTGTCTAAGAATATTCATAATGTCGGCCAGGATCAGAAATCTCGACTGGGAGAGGTGGTATCTAAAGGAGAGAGCTCAGTCATTACCTGAATTTGAGAAGAGACCCACACATCCGTGTCAGCTGCCATCTCAAAAAGACTAGGAAAACATGTGCAAGTGGAACTGGCCAACCCAACAATTTTTCAAAATTTCACTTAGGTTTCGATGATTGAACAGTTTTTTGATGATTAGTGAAATTCTGCAGCTAGCCATCTTTCCAGAATTTCACTAATATTAGCAGTTTAAAGATGCTAATGGTCCCCATAAGAGGTTTCGATGATTGAACAGTTTTCCGCAGCTAGCCATCTTCCAAACAAAGTCTTAGGATATCACTCGCAAATACGCCAATAGTTACTTTTGCATAACATCATCTCAATTTGGTAGAAAAGAGCTAAAAAGAAATTCCTTCTCATTTTATCAATCCTTTCCTTTACTCATTTTGGGAGGTCATATAAAAGGAAATCACAACAAAAGGCACACTTCACTGCTTGCAACAAGATTATTTCAAAAGGAAAGAAAAAAAAAAAGGTAAAACACAATACCAGACCTATTTACCAGAGCAAATTGATCACATATTTTGATCTTTTGAAACCATTCATTTCTGATTCCAAGGCACAATAACGAGAAGCTTTGTGATTTATGTGAACACAAACACAAACTAAAGATTCAATAATAAACATCCAGCTTTGTTCAACAAGAATAATTTGCAGTGTCTCAACCAAAAATACAAGTAAAAACTGAGTACAAAGTTTTATTTTCCCTTTTCACGAGTTTCGTATGGGCAAGCAATGAATCAGCAAAGTGCGCGGAAAGAAAAGAAAGGAAATTTTTTGTAGAAGAACTAGATAAGTTTGAATCAGTCAGTTAAGGTCCCCTTTATGATTGTTCCGGGATAGCTTCAGCCTCTGGCTCCTTCTCCGGCTCTGGCTCTGCTGCTGGGTCTGTCAGCACAGTATCCGGTGGCAGGACAGGATCGCCCGAATTCTTCTTCATGGAATGAGTCTTGATCAAGTGGTTGTAGCTCCCCTTCTCCTTGAACAACTGCGCAAAGTGGTGCTTGCAGTACAGAATGCCATCCAGTGCAGCATAGTTCGATGGCGTGAGGGTGCACCCTCCATGAGAGCACTTAAAGCAGGTCTTGTGGTAGTTTTCCCCTTCCACAGTAATCTGCACATCACAAGCATCACTATTAGCTCGAACACATATTTCTCGGTTATAGTTTTATCATGTATATGTTCAGATACGTAACAGACCTTCTCCAAAGGGTAAGCAGTCTTACTGCAGACGGCACATTTGTCCTGAGTTCCACAGAACATGGTGGAGACCCTGCTTGGTGTCCTAGACTGCTAATGTTTGTATTAGATTACAAAAAAAAGGATCGTGTTAGTGTTGTCAGATTGTGTCTCTAAGGCCAAGGTTACAAAATTTTCAAACGAGATAAAAGAAAAGGAACTGCAGAGTTGCGTACCAGGTCTTTGTTCTCAGACTTAGGCGCTGAGCAGTACCAGAATCAGAGCGTCGCAGGTGAAGCAACATATAATGTAATTGAGAGGAATGATTAATGTGTGAGATTTAAGACATGGATATTTCTTTAAGAAATTTTATCAGGATATAATGTTTAGATCAAGATGGGCTTACCAATTTGGAATTTCTTGGAGAAGCTGCCCGTCTCCTTGAAAAGCTGCTCAAAGTGGGGCTTGCAGTAGAGGACACCATCCATGGATGAGTAGCTGCACATCTGAGAACATATACAATCCAATGCTTGTAATTCACAGTGTTCATGAATATTATTATCACTGTATTTTATGCCACTCCTCTGATTGTTTCTCCCATATTTGGACTCTTTTCTTAATTTGGTGTCAAGGGCATAAACGAACTAATGTGATCAGAACCGTTCCATATTCGTGTTCTTGACTAATAAGGCATATATGTTCATTGCATTATGTAACTGCATTCGCTAAAAGGAAACAGATACGAACATATACTAATCATACATACCTCTATATTTTGCACACCAAAAATGTACCCAAAAGAAAAGAAGGGAATGCAAGCATATACTTACAGTCAGGTTTCCCTTGCAGTGGGTGCACCTGAAGCAGTTCTTGTGGTAGGTGACCCCGTCAGCCGAGAGCAGGTCCACGATATGGACGGTCTTGTCGCAAGTCTTGCACTTGTCCTGAGTTCCGCTGAACGACATTGTGAATCAAGATCGATTCGCCTTTTTTCTGCAGTGGAGGTGAGCAGACAAAAGGCGAAGCTGGGGAAAAGGAGGAATGAGTTGAGAAGGGATATGAAGAGAGAGGGGAGGAGATTTATGACCCTGAATTGGTGAGAAGAGATGGAGATGGGAGAAAGAGAGGAGAGATAGGAGTGGAGAGCGGTTTAGCCTCTCAACCACACAAGACCGAGTCGAGCAAGAGAGTTTTTAGAGGAATATATGCTAAATTTAGAACTCTGCATAAAATTGTAAAGATCCCATTACAAACATCTGTCATATTGTTGTGGCACTTCATTTTTCTCAGTCAAGCCATTCATGGAATCAAGTAAGCTACTACATCCAATTGGATTATGATTAGGATCAACAGTGATCATGTGACTAATTACACTCATGATTTTATTTAAACTAGTACATCGAGCACATATTATATAATTTAAATATGAGATAACATATATAAAAGATATAAAAAAAATTATAAATTATAGTTATCATGTGCTTATTCGAAAAAAATAAGATATAAGACAAATAATTTATAATATTATAATTCTGATTTTTTTTTTCAATATATCAATGTTGTATTATCGGTGTCAATAAATTGTTATATGTTTATTTTGAGGCAATTAACATTTCACAAGTTAATTTCTACACTTTTGGTTAGAAGTGAAATTGATTGATGTAGATTCGCTTATCTTTTTTTTTTTTTCCGAATGGAAGTCGTAGCTTTAATTAAATGAAGCAATTATTACTCAAAGTGATACAAAGCTCCTCTGTTAATTGAGAGGATATATTTTCATATCCAATTACCGTAAAGGTCGGTACTCAAATAACGACGGCCAATCTTGTGTGTTGCAATATTACTGCTCTTTCTGCCAAATTACAGGCCCAGATGTGCATGAGATTGGAGAATATGCCAGCATTCATTGATTATGTACCCTGTTCGCCATGAGATGGAGAGGAAGCGTTGTTGATACATTACACAATGTGATTTGCGTCGTTAAGGACTACACAATACTCGCCCGCTTTGTCGACTGCCAATTGAAGTCCTTATGTTTTGATAATAGTATAAATAAAATACTAATGTTTTTACTCATTTTTAATTTTAATAAGGTTTTTCTCGAAACTTAATTAACATAAAAATTTGAGATTTCTTCATCTAGTTAAAAAGAAAACTTATATATTTGTCAGTCGCCTATTATTTTTTTATTTTATATAACTATTTTGCATGCTTTATAGGAGCATTTCACTACACCTCCTATGTCGAACTGTAATTAGGAAAAAAACTCAACTTCATAATTTTATTCGCTTCAGCCATATCTTTTTTTAAAATAAGGATGTGCGCCTACGTGTCAAGCGCTGAAGCGCTCATCAATGTTGAAAGACAAAAATGCCCCTAAGTAATCGCTTCAAAAAAACCTGACCGCTTTGAAAATGCTCTATTTCTAAGCTGCAGTCCTCATAAAATGATCGCAGTACTGAGAACTGCAATTATGATCGCAGTCCTCACAAAAATGTCTTATTTTTCTAAGGACTGCAACTATGATCGCAGTCCACACAAAATGATCGCATCCCTATTTCTAAGTACTGCGATCATGATCGCAGTCCTCATCATAAGCATTATTTATGAGGACTGCAACTATGACCCCTGTCCTCACAAAAATATCATATTTTCGAGTCTTTATATGATTGCGACTATGATCGCAATACTTTTTATTAAGACTGCGATTATGATCGCAGTATTCACCAAAATATCTTATATTTGAGTCCTTATGAGGACTATGATCATAGTCGCAGTCCTAAAAGAGGACTGTGACCCTCACCAAATGCCTTATTTTGAGGCTTTATGATCGCAGTCCTCACAAAATGTCATATTTCTGAGTCAGTCTTCACAGAACTTATCATGAGCACGAACAAGATGAGATCTACAAAAAAGTGGATCCCAAAAATAAATTTTTTGCAACCCCCACGTTGACCGGACCGCGCAAGTCGACCCGCGAATTACTCAGCGTCGGGTCAAGGTTGAATAGATGAGCAACATCAGGTGCAATGTGGAAGAGTAAATAGGAAATGAAAATATATAAACAAGTGGTGGTTGGGAAGAATCAGTTTTTTGTTAACGTGAATGAGACTATAGCGAATCAAATTATGACGCTGAGTTTTTTTTTTTTTTTCAAATTATGAAGTAAAATAGGTGGTTGTAGCAAAATATTTCCTTTATATTAATATATCATTTATCTAATGACTTGAACTTTAATTGGTGAATAGATGCTTTCAAAAAAAAAAATTGAGATAGGTACGTGAACAGTGATGGGAATTGAAACAAAGAGAAAGAGGGGAGAGGAAGATTGAGAACAAAAAGAGATGATGTTGGATAAAGATGAGAAAAGAATCAAAGAAAATCGTAACAGCCGAGAGACAATAAAGAGAATAAATTCTAAAACTATAATTTTCAATTAGAAAATAAAACATTACTAAAATAGCCATGTCTAAATAAACTATGACTAAAGTTTTTAAATTAGATAGTTTATTTTCACTTAAGGTCAAGTGACAGACAAAATCTTTTTTGGATGGTTTCAACCAGTACTTTTTATAATAGTTAAAAAAAAAAATTTGTCACTTGTTCTTGCCAGAAGACTTGAGGCAGGGTTACTGTTGTACCAGCCTAAATTACTCCCTGTGAGCAAAGCAATCTTTGTGATGTAGCCATGAACAAGTTTCATCTCTTTTCACTTGGCATAATGGAATTGTTTGCATCCTCTGCCCAAACACACGATGCATCATCTCTTGGCTACATCCACAAATGGACTTTCTATAACTCAAACAATAATAATAATAATGAATGTAATTTAAAAGAAATCAACAGAATCCTGAATAGACACAAGAACATTGGCTACAGACCAGATAGACCAAATTTGAAACATAAGAGATTATTATTATAAATTATTCACCAAATTTATCAAAATATTGAAGCCATGAGTACAATGCAGCTTACAAAGTTTTTGCAGGTTCAAGTCATGTACATTCAGATAATAATCAGTCGAGAGAGAAATCAACACAGCTAGCACCACCAGTTAAGGAGGCAAAACAACTTGCTGGCACAAGATGAGATCTGAGATGGTCTTCCCATGCCGGTCTATCCTCCTGGAACAATTGACACCATCAAGAACATTCCTCACCACAACATTCAAGGAATGGATTCCTCTGACATCATATATGTCCACAGTGACCTGCTCAAGCCGATTGTTTCTTTGCTCGATAGCTTCAGGATCAGGGAATAAAGAGGTATCAAGCAGAACAGAGACCACGTCTTTAACCCAGTAGGTGTTATCACCATTTTGAGCCTCTCAATGTCTCCAGGGAAATGGGGGATGATGGAGAAGTTAAGGTCATTTCCCTTGTCTCCAGCCCTGCTATGGGCAACTTCATAGAGACGAAGCTTCTTGCCTGATGGCAGCAGTTGCAGATGAAGACGTCATGCTCTTCACATGACTGTTTTTTGCAGGGATCCGCGGTTCATTTTGTTCTGTAACAGTTGGGGTATTGCAGGGATCTACAGTCTTTGTTTGCTCCATTGCTACCATCCAGAAAACCTGTTCCCGTTCAACCTACGCCATAATAACAACCTTCACTAGGATGAACTGTAAGTAGCTCAAGGTGGAAGAATAACCATAGAGATTTTAGAAATGAGCGAATAATTCTAAGAAATATGAAGTCACACCCAAAAAGACCAGGTAATTTGGCTCCTTAAACCGAAACTGAAGAAAGAAGTCCAACATAAATCTTCAAACAGGTCAACCAACTAGAAAGGAGAGCCCATATAGATTTATGGAAATAAACTATAAAGTTGAGTGGACATCAAAACCTCAATGCCATATCTGCTTTTTCAACCCATAATGTCAGCTGAGGAACTAGACCAATATATCCATGGAGTTGGAAGAGACAGTTATGCCTCGTGAGGTTTACTCACCGCTTATAATTGAAATGCTAGACTCTGCATTTGCCGTTTATTGAGCAATATTGTCTTAAACTTAGCCACTTTTTACTCCCTTGAGTGTACAATGTTATGATATTTTGGCGGTGATCATGCTCCTGTGCTTCGGATTATAGGCATCTCAGCGTACTTTTGATAAGAGAGTTCTCTAAAACAGAGAAAATTCCTTCTAGCAGAATCTCTTCTGCTGGCTAAGCAGAAGCAGAATGGCTTCAGAATGGAGAAAAAACAGAATGACATGTTATCGGACAATCTTTTAACTCATGTGTGTTTCAGAAATGACCTGGACTTCTTCATGTCAGAAGTAAAACACTATTTTATTTTATACCACAACACCACCCCCCCCCCCCCCCCCCCCCCCTCTCCCCAAACCAAAAAAAAAAAAAAAGCTCTATGACATTCTGAAACTCTAATTGTCTAGTACAACCATGCAGCTAGCCCATAGAGGTCTGCCATTAGAGACTATGTTATGATTCCAGATTGGATTCTGTCTTGAAGTGACCCAAAGCAGAAAGTGTTCACTGGCTCATCTTTGAGCTTGATTGATTTAACAAGAACATCAAACATTCAGAAATTCCGAAACAAAATATAGAAAAAAGGAAAAGAATAAAATCATATAAATACATATGGAGCTGCTGGATTATATATAGTTATGTGTCATGTGCGCATGCATATATTTATAGCATAGCTGAAGCAAAACTACCAAGTACCAACTACTTCCTATAAATAGCATACATAACCTGTACTTTTTAAAAGTTTGGGTAAAGCCCTTCTCAACTATAAACACAACAATATGGTTAAAAACTGCTAAATATTAATTATAAGTCATGAATGATGTAGAACCAAATAAAACAATTAGATTCAGTGACATCAAATATATCATGTAGACATCATCTGAAAGCATATTTATTGGTTCAGCTTCAGGATGTTAATTCAGTACAGCTTCTTGGCCAATTCAAAACTCGAAAGGCCTACGCATTAAGCAAAATTCTCAAGAGTCTTTTGACAATGTCTTAGAATGCCAGGATTACATATGAATGCTCGATTTTACGCAACTATTAACTAATTGTAAAGTGAAGTACTTGCAAATGATTGATATGGTATTTTTAGTGTCTAAGAGAACATTTTGCTACTTTGGTGCATTGGATAAACTGTATTATCAGTATTCCTCTATGATATGGAGTGCAAAGGTTGAAGCAAAGAAGTTTCGCATGCTGACAAACTGGAAGCAGTACACCGCTGAAATTTTTTGACCCAGCTGAAGATGATGGCAGCATGGCATAACCGCAAACCTTTTCTGTGACTGAGGGGTGCGCATGCGTACGTGCATGTGGGTGTATTGTGTGTGTTTTGTGTTGCGCGCGCGCGCGCCGCGGCGTGTGTGGTGTGTGTGTGAGAGAGAGAGAGAGAGAGAGAGAGAGAGAGAGAGAGAGAGAGAGAGTCTGCATACATGGTCTGATGTATGTGAACTTCCATGATTCCTCCAGAGTCTGGTTGCAGGCATGATTTGAATGGTACCTGAGATTTTTTTTTTTTTTAGGGGAATTGAAATAGTACCTGAGATTGATTCTGATAAGTAACGTCAACCTAGTCCTTTCTGTGAACTTCTGTAAGTAGTTAAATGTTCCTTTTTTGCTTATTTAGTAGTTTCACTTTCTAAGAATTCGTTAATAGTTGTCTTTGGGCTAATTTTAACGAGAGCAGTTAAACAATGATATTGCCGGTGAAAATTACTAGAACATTGTGCGCTAAAAAGAGTTTGATTCCCTCTAAAGAATAAACTAAAATACCTGTATTGCAAAAGAAGGGTTAGAACTTAGGGACCTTACTTTCTTGAAGGAAGGTGTACAGGTCAAATTAGGGCTAAGAGGGAATGCTGGAGTATCAAACACCCTTTCTTATAAGAGAAAGATGGCAGGTGCAGGCGTCTTGTCATTATGAGGGGTAGCTCTACATGCTGTTTTAGGAAATTTATACATGCTGTTTTAGGAAATTTAGAATAGAATTAGCTTCTTATTCACTCCTAACTCCCATATCCATATGGGCCTAAGAGACTCACACTAATTTGAAAAACAATGGCTCCTCTTTAATGTGAATGAAGGTAAAAGGCAAATACACACACACACACACACACACACACACACACACACAACACCCCTCCATTTATAAAAAGAAATAATTTTCATTTTTCACAAGTTAATGTGTAGAAAGTAAGAAAGTAATCACCCTCATGAGTTCAGCAGGCTCATCAACTAAGTAGTAGAACAGAGAGTGCACAAAACTTTTTCCTAAAACAATTAGCCCATCTAGACTATCATGCTTATAGATAGATATAGAAGCCAAATGAATCAATCTTATTCTTTGCGAAGGTGTAGGTAAGCATGTAATAGCTTAGATAATTGCTATACAACATACATTACAAAGTGCACAATGTGATACTTCAAACAAATGAATGATAAAATGACAAACAGTTCAGGTCCTATTGCAGCCGCAGACATGTTAGCCTCAAGCCAGAAATAGCAAGCATTTTTCAAAAATTAGAAAGATGTTTTAACTGACTAGAGAAAAATTGAAATAAGGTGTCGTTCACTGTCAAAATGAGCAAAAAAAAGTGAATTTTATACCAAGAAAAAGAGGATTTTAACAACAAAAGTCAAAATGAATGCAGGTAGACTTCCTCTCAGGAAGGTGATACGTCATCTGTCAGCCAATTCTTGCTGGTAAGTGGAACAGCTTATAATTTTTTGTTATAAAACGAAATAAAATTGAATGTTCTATGCATGCTTGCTTCTTCCACTTAAATTGTTCTCCTAGCCGGCAGTTCCAAGCAAACTATGCATAATTCATACACAATTAAAATAGATTATCTGCTTGACAAGGTATGACAAATTCATCATACGTGTAAAATGATCCATACCAGTTCTTTTTGAAGAATTATCTCATTCTTTAGTCCAGTGCTGCATTTCAGAAGAAGACAAATTGTCCATAAATAATGAACTGTATCTTAAGTAGCACATCATATGATCCAGCCACACTATAAGTTTCAGGGCTCAAATTATATAAAATAAATGAAAATAAAAGAAACTTATACAAACCTGATACCACCACCACCAGCTGGCCCGTTTGTGTAGAGTGCGGTAAATTCCTCAACAAATTGAGCTGCATGCTCCTTCAGCTCAAATAAGCCATCCATGCGAAGCCTAACATCCAATACTTGTTCCATGCAAGAGCTTCCTTCAGTAGTACTGGCTGCTTTTAGGCTGTCATGTCCAATAATATATGATATAATGCAATCTCTGACTCCGGGACATGTTTCATCCATCCATGATCTAACCTAAAAATAAAATGGAATTTGTTGTAATGTTACCATAAACGGATCAATAAGTAAAAAATTAGTCTCTCCCACATTACCACCTTCTCTTAAATTAATAATGAAGAATGATGAAATGTTATGGGAACTTTCTTGAAATCTGAGTTTTGAGTACAAAAGCTTCCCCAAGGCATTTAAAAAATAAAAGCTAGAAAATGTAACTACAAGTACAGATCCGCATGATGAAGCTACTAACCAAGAACCGTGCAGCTTCAGCTCGCTTTACGCATCCATATCCTCCATATGATATTGCTCCCCAACCTTTCCACCCACAAGCCTGCAAGGCCCCTAGTTTATGTTGTCCTAGTGTAAGAACTGAAAATTACTCTGCGACAGATCTACAAAACATCAACAGATTTTGATAACAGTATAAATAGCGTAAGCTGTGGCATGAAGTAAGATTTCCATAGGAAGGTGATGACCTTTTGATGAGGACATTGAAAATCCAAAGAGCTATTGGAAGACTTATTCGAGAAGAAGAAAGAAAATCTGAGTTGGATTTGATTCGGATTAAGAGTAGAGCTTTTTTATTATTTCTTTTAGGAGCTTTTTTATGATTAGAAAATTTCTTTTAGGAGTTCTTTTTATAATTAGGAGAAGAATATTCTTGTACGATGTATTTTGAAATTGGATTTGATTCGGATTAAGAGTAGAGTTTTTTTATTATTTCTTTTAGGAGCTTTTTTATGATTAGAAAATTTCTTTTAGGAGTTCTTTTTATGATTAGGAGAAGAATATTCTTGTACAATGTATTTTTGACAAGTAGTGCACGTGACCTTTGTCAATAAATATTCTTGTACAATGTATTTTGAAATTAATGAGTTATTAAATTTTGAAACCCTAATTGATTTTCTTGAAATCTGTATGTGTGAAGCATAAAGTGGGGGAAACAATTCTCCTAGATGTGAAGCCTTAATTCTAAATATTCGTGTGTGATGCATGAAGTAGGTGAGCAAATCACCTAGATGTGAAGTCTAAATCTTATATTTTATCCAATTTCTATAAATCCTATGTTAGTTTTTTCCCCAATCCCACCACAAACCCTAGTTTTCCCCTTTTGTCCTGCGTCACCTTTACCTTGACCTCAATGAATGGAGGCGAAAAATAAAAATTGCTTTCAGCGAGATCAATCACATTTATATAGTTTTACGGATTGCAGTTTGATTTGAGGAGACCAAGACTGACATGCAATATATACAATCAACAACTACAGAATGATTGGGTTACCAGGCACCAAGAAACTCATTTGACAAGTTTCCAACAATGTATTTTCCTTTCCTGTTTTGTTACTCCATAATGCCAGTGACATGTTTCCTTCACAAGGTATGAGAAAATTTGTGCATGCAGCATAATCTCATATGCTGCAAGCTGCAGCCCGTAACTCCTTATCTGGTACATAAGCTTATACTCAAATTTCTGAAGCTATTTAAATGGAGATGATTTTATTAATGGAACTATGGAATAAAACTACATAATTCCCGCTGGTAATTCCTGCAGTGGTAGATGGCTTATGGATCTTGGACAATACCACAAGGGCAAAAGAATAAGAAGACAGCTTCATCAATGCCATGAAGCCAGAAGTGGTTGATATTTCATCCTGGAACTTGGCTAATGTCACTGTGGGATGGGGGTGACATTCTTTGATTAATCAAATTTGCTAATTCCACGCGGGCAAAAGAGAAAAAAAAAGAGAAGGAGAAAGATGAAATATTAACCAGCACATGGCAGTTTGATCATAGGTTGAAGCCAACATAGCATTAAAATTTCCTAAGACCAGATCCGAAAAGTTTACCAGATAACAAACTGCATGCTTTTCACCTACTTGGTCAGAGGCTACACAAAATAGTGACCAGGCCTCTGCTTGATCAAGTAACAAGTTAAACAGCATTTTTGAAGACAAAACCACTATGCCTAAAATAATGAAGATTATTTACATTTAAGAATTAAAGACCTAAAAAGCACATTTTGATTTTTATTTCTCGTCTCTAATTGTTTGGCGATGACACCACAAACACAAGTCACGAAAATATGGGGTATTCAGGATAACCTCTGTAGAAAGTTCACTATATTTGAGCCATTGGCAACTAGTTAAATTAGAAAGACTGGGTTCTCATCAACTATGAAGATAATAATGACATCATATCATATCAAGGTAAATTTGAGTGACATCCTAAACAAGTAGCTAAGGAGCAACAAATCAAACTGTGTATTGTCTCAGTCAGCATTTGCCATCACACAGTTATTTCCACAAAGCTGCCTCCATGTTATCAATGTGCTTTAAAGAAGCATTCAGAGGTACTGACAAAACAAAGGCTTGTTCTCTGAGATTCCAGTTTAAACTAGCGAAATAAGAGAAGGGTGTTTGACAGGAGAAACAAGGTCACAAGAGTATGCATTTATAGGTCGAGGCACTCTAGTCTTCGTAGAGATAAGATACACCCCAATAATTATTAATACTCTCTGATCTGTCATATTTCCCGTAGCATTTTTCTCTTAAGTCTTCCTATTTGCTCATATCACAATTGAGATGGTGAAGCAGCAATGGGGATGCCAAAAAGCAATGACCAAGCTGCTACCAAGCCTTTTTCTCATAATACAATCTTCTTAATGTATTTAGGAGAAAGTATATACATAAAACTATTAGATCACAAAGTAGTTCTGTGTCCTTGACTCCTTGGGTCTTGGTACCAGCTTAGAAGCACTGTCTATAAGTCAGTGACATAACGAATAATAGACATTTCAAGTTTTATGGAATCGAACCAGTTAGTTTTCAAATTTTACTCTAAATTGCCATTTGCATTAACAATTATAGCTTGTATATTTACAGTGCTCTATAATTAATATATTACTATATTAACCACAGGATATATTATTATATTAAACCCATACCAAATTATCTTACTACTTGATTACAGAGAAGAGGAAGAATATTGGTTGTATCTCTGATGTTGGTTCTCCCTGGGCTCCTTTATTGATTTCCCACTCACATCTGATAACCGGTTATCCTTCTTTTATTATTCTTGTCCTCCTACTTTATTGATTTTCCACTCACATCTGATCACTAGTAATCCTTTTTACTCTTGTCCCCACTCTTATTTTCTTCCTCCTCTTTTATACTTTTAGTCTCTCCTACCTATCTTTTTTCCTGCCCTTTTCTTCTTTGAGCCCCTTTTTAATTTTTTGTCAGTTTTCAAATAGCGGCTTGTGTTGTTTCTCCCTCTTGTTACGATTCTCTTTCTCCATTCCTATGTTCATATACACATGCCCCAATCTCATGGCACAGGTGCATGCATGCAACAAAGCTATCAAGTAAGCATAGATGCACGCACTTAGAAGGAACTTAGTTCTTCCGGGGCAGCCATCTAGCTACCACCCGTGAAGGGCCCAAAGGTCAAGGCACTGGTTTGGTTCCTGGATAATAGAACCAACTCCTAGTCTTCCAGTTAAATAGTAAGTCAACAGACCACTACCATAAGTTTTCTCAGGCTCCCAATGGCATTCTCAAAGTTATGTGATTTAATATAAGTTTTAACTTACACAAGCTAGAAATACAAGGTATTATTTGAAGTTTTACTTGCTATGTCAATATGGTTAAACATCAAATCATTTACAAAGCTGAACAGAATTTTAATGGCTACGAAAAAAATAGTTTTTTATTCGGATAACTGCTGGGTAAGGTTGATTAGTTGAAGTGTCAAGAAATAGGAGAATGAGGGCATTCTCAGATTGCTCTTGGCAGTGGAGAACCATATTACAAGCAATGCCAGTCATATTGGATATGTAGAACTGGTTAATTGGTTCTGGTTTAAACACAAAAATTTGGTTTGACTCATAGGTCAGCATGAGCCACTTATCTATTATCATATAGTTGTGAATCCAGAGATCATAAAAGATAGCAAGGCCCCCGAGTTGTCCGATGACTGAGAGAGGTAGTGTGATTGAAAGTTAACCTACTGGATACACAATGAAATCTGTGTTAAAGATCGATGCATGGGGGACTATTCCAGAAGTGGGGCAATGAAGTCTGTGTTAAAGATCGATGCATAGGGGACTATTTTCAGAAGTGACGGTTTATGATACGAAAGCAAGTTGGGATCATAAATTTACATAAGTAATAAAGAGAGTTATTTGTGAACTAGGATACTACCCCATGCATCTTAGACTACACCAGGATCAAGTGTACATCTGTAAAATGATAAAACGTGCATCCCAACTAAGTCCATTGTGATCCAGTGAAGAGTCAGCTATCAACTGTGTATATCCTTTCATTATGATTCATGAATGGGCCGCAGCATTCTTGAGAAAAGGATGCTCAGATCATAAGAGCAGAGGAGGAGGATTGCTATATACCATAACTGTGAATTTGGTGGACACAGCAAATAAAATAATTTAACTGGAGATGACAAAACAAAAATAAGTTGACAAGCATGATATAAATGTAGTACCCCTACAGCAAAGCAACTACAAAGAGGTATCTGGGTCAAGGATACAACTTTAGTTTGACTGGGTGGAGCGAAGGGAATTCACAATCTCTGTTAGTCATGACTCATCATGACTGTGTGCCCCCACATGGATATGCAAATCTGAGTTTCACACTTCAGTTCGAGAGTTGTAGGTCTAATGTATGACTAGCCATATTTTTGCTTTATTGAAGAAACAGTAAACACGTTAACGAGATTATAAAAGTTACAAACCCCAGGGGGAATAGGAAGGCCAGAAATACAGAATATGATGGTCCGTCAAGGGAACAGTACGAATAGCCAGAAGGCAAGTCGAAACAGAAACGGACTACACACTAGATTAACTGGAAAGAAATGGAGCAAGTGGAATGACTGGAGGCTACAAGATGACATTGACAGCGAGATAAACCTATTCAGAGCATATAGATCCAGTGAAACGGTAAGGAATTATCCTTTGCCTTCGTCTTATAAATGGTACTTGGAGTGACTGTCAAAGGAAAAAAAATCTGGGTTACTGTTTGTTAACATGCTTTGGAGTGTATTGATAAGGTTAGGATTTGGGCCTAGCTCCAACACCGAAAATTAACAATAAAAAGTAGTCAAAATAGTACAAGGTATTATCTGAAAAATATAAACTTTGGACAGATATTAGACATCTGGCCATAGGGCTGCACACATGTTTGATGAAGCAATCAAGCTGGCTGCAAAAACAGGTTAAAAGTTTTAGACGCTAGGATATTTTATAGCTATAGCTGAGTAGCAAAATTGCAGATTCAATAGGGAAATGACAAGAAATACTACACGGAAAAGTGAAAAGAAATCTTGTAACTGCATAAATTAATGCATTTACATTTTTATGAGATCTGTAATATCAAAATGTAACTTACTGTTGGAATCAAGCGCAGAAGTTTGTCAGGGATGGGAAAGTTAGATGGTTTCGCTCCACAACAGAGAACTCTATCATCTGATAATGGGCGGAAGTACACATCTTGCAAATCTATAACCTGCTTCGGTAGAAATAGGTCATTATTTTATCTTAACAGGCTAAATTCAACAACTGGCCCATTACATACATGAGCTACTCACCACGTCAGGAGTAATGTAAGCACCAGGATCCCCAATCTCATAAAGAAGCTGCTGAGCACAGGTACTACAGTCCAAAACACCCGCACTACCATCTGCCTTTGCTAAGCACACTTCTCCTTCGTAGCTAATTTCAGCGTATGGAAGTGACAAATCCAAAAGCTGTTCATGAGAAAGAATTCGATGCCTGTCTCCTGCCACAGAACATGCATCAAACCGTTCAGCAGATACTGGAGATAATGGACTGAAGAAAAGAAAGAAGCTGGTTGAGAAATCTAAACCTCCCAAGCACAAGAAACTTAAAGGAACCATAATTACACACATCATTGTTATCATCATATAAGCCATCATCAAAATGGGGCCGGATACATAGCATTAGGTTTCATCAAGGATTTGACAAAATTTTACAAACAGATCTTAAGCTAATTTCAAACCCTCTAAAATAGTGCCAAATTCTGACCAGGAAAACTAGAAGAAGCAAGGGAATTGTAAAATATAAAAGGCCATTTAGTAATAGGCTGACCTAACTTATTATCATGCCGCTCAAACCTGTGCAACCAAGGGACAATCTTTCAAAATTCTCCAAGATTAAGAAAGAGTCTAAAAGGAATAGGAAAGATGAAATTTTGCTATGGGGATTTACATTCAACTCTTAAGAGACAGACAAAGCTAATGAGCTCCAAATAGAACAAATTTCCAATTATGCGGTGTTATGGCCTACAAGTTGTACCTGGATGCATAAAGTATCCTCCTGTGAGTTGACAACCACACTCTAGAAGATGGCCTGCAACTGCCCCTTGTGCCAACAGGTTGAATTCATTCCAGTTCCAACCTAGTTCATAAACCTAATAATGAAGTAATTATGCTCATAGTAGAAATATGAAGATGAAATCACTATGCAATATGTGCTGATGGCAAAAACAGGAAATAATTAATTATGTATGCTGGTTGTTGCTCAAGTTCCAATTTACTACCATATAGATGCCTAGTCATGAAGTATGAGAGTCAGTTTCATCCTGAACTCTCATTAGACCAAGCTTACGAAACACCCATTAGAGTTCTTCTCCCAACAAAGAATGCTACTTTCTCAGTCCAAAATGTTTCAATAAGCATCTTGTTTAGCGCATTGGATGTGTGTATTGTATCTGATAAAGAAACAATTGTTTACAAAACGAAATAATTCAAATATAAACTCCATTATTTTGATCAGTCAGTAAAAAAGTTAGAAACTATCTCTTGTCAACAGATGTGTTTCTTGAATATTCAGAAGAAGAACCAATAATTGCATATTTATGATTAATTTGGAAAGTTGATAAACTCAAAATAAACATGGAATTATCATTCCTTCTGAAATAATTATATACACACCACACATGGGGATCTTTGTTCTGTTATTCTCCTAAGGTGTAAAATGAAACTGAACAACCTCAACATGATTTTGGTAACTATAAGAAGAGAGAATCTTTAAATTGGATTGAAATGCATTGGCAGCCATTCCCTATTGCCTAACAGCATAAGATATTGTGTTAAAGTGGTTGACCAAACTTGTACGGAAACATCAGTTTTCAGGACGGCCTAGGTTTAAACCTCCCTCAAAAATTCCATAATAAAATTCTAGTTATCCCGCCAGGTGATTGTAGAGGGCTTCAGTTGGTTAGCACATGCTAGTGGCCCCGCTACCTACAACTCAAGCTTTTGGGTGAACGTAGTTCTGATTGGAAAAGTTGAAATAATATCACAAGCTATTGGCATGAACTACTGAAAGAAATATTTATTTAATAATAATGTCAGAGATCAAATGAAATCATGAACCTTTATATGAAACAAAGGCCTGCAGTGAGCATTTCTACTTGTAACTGGTTGTAGTAAAACATAATAATAGACAATCTTCTAATAGACGATTCCCATACCATTGGAGCTAAGAATAGTGCAGCATCAGCAACCCTTGAAGTAATTACTACATGTGGTTTATATCTCTCTAGGCATCGAACAATTGAAGCTGCTCCTAGATATGTACTTGCACCCTTCACATATCCAAACTGAATTATGAGATCTAAATAGAGAAACAGAAAATGTAAAAAATTTCAATAAGATATACTTAATGGAACGATGTGTCTCTGCTTTTGTCTAAAAAATTAGACAACAAGTCTAATCAGCAAGCATACATATTCAAGGACATACAAACCTGTTAAGACGAACTTTTTTATAATCTTAAACGACATGTATAACTGAATTAATTTAAGCTACTGCAGAATATATATAATTATTCACACTCTTCACAAGTGTAAACACTGAAATAACAGGTCTGCGAAAAAAAGGAAGCACATTTGAATAGATGACAAATAAAATGCATTTGGATAGCTTGATCAGGCAAGGAGACAACATCGGTAATGATTTTTAAAATTATTCAAGATGAAGTTTGATTACAAGTGTATCAATGTATTTATGTCTTCAGGAAAAGACAATTTATCTGTACCTAGTTAACTTGAAAAGACCTTTAGAGGACAGTGACAAGATTTACAAATAGTTTGCAAGATCAGTGACTCCTGAGTGGTGATAAAATAAGGATTGACTCTAAGACCAGAGCTCCATGTGTGTATCGTATACAACAGCCAATTGATAATCAGAAGAAGTATAATAGTTTACTCTGTTTTCAGATTATATAGCTCACCCAATAAAACAAGAATGGGACCGGACATGATAAAGTACTATGTAGAAAAGATTCAGAGGATATGAGATGAATAAACAATGAAACAGAAGGTGAGTATATGGAATTTAATTCTGGTGGAAAGAAGTGAACTGAAGTCCCAGTCTTCTGTTCATATCACTGACTAAGAAAGACTGCAAAATATGATCATTACTATAGAGATGTCTACAAATAAAATTGGAAATATAGAAAGGTGGGTGAAGTGAGGAGACCCGTTGGTAGAGATGCAACGGGACCACATTATTTATGTTAAAGGTAACTTCACAAAGATAACAATACCGCCACATTGTTTATGTTAAAGGTAACTACCCAGATATAATTATAACCATGTATAATTGATAAAGCTAAGAAATCAAGGGGAACCAATAAACTCATTGAGTTTAAAGGGAAGAAAAGGGAAAACATAAGAAGAAGTTCTAATCTATGAAGTGCAGAAGTTTCTACTGTGAAGCCATGCAGTATTGGACACATGTCAGACCCAATGAAAATATCGGACACAACTCTTTTTGCCATGCCATTGTCATTCCATGCGTACTTTTTCAGATTTTTCCATGTGTCAGCTCAAATTCTCTCATGTGAAATAATATGGGCATGTATGTTACCATGCCTTTTAGGACACACCCTTTTTAGAGTAATAACAAGTGGGCTTGCTAACAATGAATTTGTGCATATTAACATGCTTTTTTCTATACTGGTGAACACACCCATAAATGCACGATTTTTGCAAAGAAACAGTGAGCACAAACTTACTTCTTCAGCTTACTATAACCTTCAGATGACAACGAACATCCTAAAAATGAAAAAAAGAAAATCAGCGGCTTCAAGAACACAACAAGAAGTGCCTGAAGCAGCCATTACCTGAATTGGCAACCGCAACTTCATAAGCCACCGACACAGTCACCTCGATCCCAAACCTCTTCGCCACATCCAGAGTTTCTCTCTGAGCACCAGTGGGGTCCCTTAACAATCATCAAATACACCACCAAATTAGCAAAGCCTGAAACTTTCAATCCAAATACCAAAAAAATCACAATCCTTACTTGCTCCCATGTTAGTATTATACAAACTCCCCTCTCCACAGCCAATGGCAACAGCATTGACATCCACTCCGAAACTACGAAAATGCTATCAATCAGCGACCATCATGTATTTGTAATTTGCAAAGAAATGATTTTTTAAAAAATATTACTTTTTGGGTCGTAGCCCTTGCCACCAGAGAGCATGGCTTGGTAGCGATCGGCGAGGGTTCGTTCGGCCAAGCACTCAAGCACGATGTAATCGAGCTGCGGGACTCGGCGGAGCAATCTAAGGGCGGCCGCCGGCCTGTCGCCGGAGAAACCGGCCCCACAGCCGACGTATACATTGTCCTTGAGCCTCTGAGGGTTCTCTCTCTGATAGTTGGGGGGAGGATTAGCGATTGTAGTGTTGATTCTTTTTGTTGAAATTTGAAAGGGAAAAAAAAGTTTGGGAGATTGGGGAATTAAAATTACCAGTTTGATCAGAGAGTCTTGTACTTGAGAATTGGAGTCTGTTTGCATATCCATTTTTGAGCGATGGAGACGATCAGTTTGTTACTGAGCACTGAGGGAGGAAAACTAGACTCTCTTATCTTTGGGCAAGAACTAAGGAAGAAATTAGCCGCCCAAGGCGGGCACGGACACAGGCACCCATCAGATTGATGGAGGCACCCATCAGAGCAAGGCACCCACCAGATCGAGCCGTGTTGATTTTTAGCTGCAACTCGTGAAATTACTACTAATACATTTTATTTTTCATTTCTTATTGTTTGTTTTATAATAAATAATAAACAAAATGATCCCTCTCATTTTCTCGTTTATAACTGCTACAGTTAATTTTATGATCATATTATACCCACATTTTTTTTACTTACAGTTGTTTCAGTTAATTTTATAGTTATTTAAATTTTACTTTAATACACTTACAATTCAAAGCAATTACTTGATAATTAATATATAATTTAATATTATTAAATATTTAATATTTTTAATAGTACTTACTTTTATTTAAATTTTAATTTCTTTAATTTTTTCTTTTTTATTATTTTAATATTTAATATGTTATTACTTTAATATAATAGTGTTATTTAATATTTTATAATTTTTTAAATATTTTATTAATATTTTAATATTTTAATAATTAACAATATTATGTATATTATAATACAAAAATATTATGTATTTGATTTTAATATTTTATTAATATAACAATATTATATATACTACACACATCCGGATTTTTATATTTTATTAATATACCAAATTTATTATTAAATAATATTTTATATATATTGATTGGTTAGAAAATATGCTCAACAAGAAAAGTAAAATAGATTAAGAAAAGTCCCCGGTTTGACTGGATCATGCTGAAAAATGAAAATGAGAGGTCAAGGGAATTGCTCAGTTTTTCAGATTCCTACTGGAAATCTGATATCAGTGCAGCTTATTTCAAAGTTTCCTTTTGAATTTTACAGGGGGAGAACACAGTTTGTCTCTAGGAATCAGCTTATTTGGCAACTTTCCTCTCCTTCTAATCTAAAAGATATGTGCTTAGAGAGCATCTCCCTTCTCAACTAATTCATATGGTGGTGATCTGCTCAATATGGGGGGCATGTTATCTGTGTCTAAATTCCAACATAGAAATGTGCTAGTTGTAATAAGTGTTCATGTCATCTGTGTCTAAACTCCAACATAGAAATGTACTAGTTGTAATAAGTGTCACTCATCCATATTTTAGAGGTCCTACAAGTTGATTTATCATTTGGCTGCACAGGAATTTTTCTTCTTATGCCCGCTGGTTCCCGATATTTTTATTCACAATTCTTTCAAGTTATGTGGTGGATTTAGTCTCATTTCATCATAGTAGAAGAAATCACAAAGAGAACAACAGAGTAAGGGACTAGAATACGCTAAGGCACACTGTTGACATCACTCTCATTAGAACAAGAACTGAATAGGTACACAAAAGATTGCAATACGACTTTGTTTTTTCCTGGAATAGGGAATGGAATTACGAGGTCTTTATAACATTTCCTGGCAGTCCATATGTGCAAGTATGCTGCTTTATCTGTTGTTGCAAGGATTCACATCTCCAAGCAGATCTGGGATTCATTTCAGTCATCCGTCAAGTTTAATGAATGGGTGATGTTTTTCTGAACACGCGTGTCCTTGAATGAATGCAGTGGGGTTATTAGCAAGGCTTTGATAAGGGTCAAAACCAAATCCAGGTTCAGGGTTTAGAATGATGAGTCCCACACCCAGCCTGCAGGGTTTACAATTGCAATTCTCATACTTGACCTGAATATAAGTCAGATTTGAATTTAACTGTTGTACCAAACTCGATTTTGGAAATCGCAACAAATCCTGATAGGTTCCAATGAGATACAAACCTGTCCGACTTGCACCCTTACTTTCCCCCTCAATATTGGAAAGCAGGGCAAGAGAAACAACATTACATTCATTGAATATTGTTTTGTTACGACCTGTTTAATGAAACGTGTGCAGGGGGACGCAAAAGGGAAATCATTGCGTAATTCCTTAAAAAAAAAAGTAAAATTCATTGGATATAGTTTATTCTCAAGGGAAAAATAAAGATCTTAAATATTGCAATCCAGGTTACATAATCTGTTTCTTACCAAAATATCAAGCTTTGTGTCAGCTAAGCAAGATGGCAGCTAAATCCAGCTTCCCAACAGCTTCAGTGCCCTTTCCCCATTTATAGCTGTCAATATCACCAGACTCCTTGGATGCTGGCCACAAATTAATCTCCAGTCCAATTCTTTTGTTGGACTCTGTAACAATTGCAATCCTACAATAAACAAAGTTCAGAAACAGCAAATTTTGGGTTTGTGAGCATGCCATTGATAGAAATTATCATTAATTAAAAATTTGAAAGTAGATCTTCCCCCCTCCCTTGGAGATCCTTTGTGAATTTCACTCTTCCATCTCTAACCTCTTAGGTGGAAATTGAGAAGGGCCCCATTCTTTCACTTATGTGAGCTGAAAGCATGAAATAAGATATGGAGCAAGCTTCCCATGCTAAATAATCAATGAAATTTCTTATGGTCTCTGTGCATTGATTATTCAGTAGTTCCGTATGCAGGAATCCCGTGGTGGAGGAGAGAAAGCAAAAAACTTTTCAAAGAAGAAAGATGCAACTCTTCTGCTGTGATGAAAAAGGTGTGCTGATCTGACAAAAAGTCTTCAAATTTCCATTCCCCTTTTTTTTTTGAAGTTTATCTATGTTTTTCTATAGTCTAGTATGTATTTGGATTTTTCATCTAATCTTTTGTTGTTTCTTCTCATATCACTGTGTATGGATACTTCAACTCCATGTTTGGATTGTCTCTCCCTTGCTTTATTTTGGATTCATATAATGTTTCCATCATATTCTGTTCAATTAATAGCACAGCCATATTCTACACCATACGCAAAGAAAAGAGCAAAAAGGAAAAAAAATGAAGAAGAATGAAAGAAAAAAGAAGAACTGGGAACAATAAAATATAACCATGGATTGTTTAATTATCCTTGCTGCTTTCTGCTAGCTGTTGAACACTTTAATACATATCAATCATAGATTGAGGAACCATCATCATGCTAGATTATTAGTTGTTTATCCAAATGGTGTCAGCGATATCGTTCAAAACCCAAGTTTGAAGGCATAGTGGAAAGAGTGACCAAGTTATTTTGAGCGGTTACATGAATAACAACAAAGTCTTTATCCCAAATTCTTGGGGTCAACTAAATGAATCATTTCTTCCATTAAGCTCTACTAAGGGTCATCTCCTTGGTAACACAAAGCATTAGCATATGAACTTGATATCTGTCCTCTATGGTTCGCTGCAAATTGCATAGCTGATGTCTTTAGAAGTAGCAGTATCAACAATGGATGAAGTGCATAATGTCACGAACTAATTGTCTAGCATCATTTTGAGTCTAGCTGCAAGTTAAATACAGTCTGCTTGAACCCTCTGTCAATAAATTTCCTGGTCATCTTGTAGAGTTGGAGTCAGACAGTTGTAGGAATGTAATTCTTGATGCCAGGTAATTTGCAGAAATATGCAGAAACAAATTCCCGACGCAGCAAATGGAAGGTATTCTATGTATTGGAAAAATTCAAAGACATGCTTGAAGAGATGGAGATAATGTTGGAAAGAGAGAGGATGCAGTCAAGGAAGTCGACAAGGATCGTCGAGGAAGTCGACGAAGGAAGGACAGCAACAAAAGCGGTCAGCAGAAGCAGCAGCAGGAGTTCGGTCGACCGGCCCAGTCGACCGCCCGCAGTAGCAGGAGTTCGGTCGACCGGTCCGGTCGACCGACGTGCACAACATGCACAAGGCATCAGCGGTCGACCGTTCTGGTCGACCGCAGGAGGAGCTCGGTCGACCGACCGGTCGACCGACTGAAGTGCCCCAACTCTCGGTTGGGCCTGGTCAACCGGTGTATAGGGTCGGTCGACCGACAGTCGGGTTGCGGGCTGTTTTGCTGAATTAGGAATCCTTTGTATAAAAGGCAGAATTTCTAGGGTTTTGTAGTACCAGGGAAAATTGTAGTCTGAACACGCGTGTCCTTGAATTGCCCCAACTCTCATTAGAACAAGATTGCAATACGACTTTGTTTTTTCCTGGAATAGGGAATGGAATTACGTGGTCTTTATAACATTTTCTGGCAGTCCATATGTGCAAGTATGCTGCTTTATCTGTTGTTGAAAGGATTCACATCTCCAAGCAGATCTGAGATTCATTTCCGTCATCCGTCAAGTTTAATGAATGGGTGATGTTTTTCTGAACACGCGTGTCCTTGAATGAATGCAGTGGGGTTATTAGCAAGGCTTTGATAAGGGTCAAAACCAAATCCAGGTTCAGGGTTTAGAATGATGAGCCCCACACCCAGCCTGCAGGGTTTACAATTGCAATTCTCATACTTGACCTGAATATAAGTCAGATTTGAATTTAACTGTTGTACCGAACTCGATTTTGGAAATCGCAACAAATCCTGATAGGTTCCAATGAGATACAAACCTGGCCGACTTGCACCCTTACTTTCCCCCTCAATATTGGAAACCAGGACAAAAGAAACAACATTACATTCATTGAATATTGTTTTGTTAAGACCTGTGTTTAATGAAACGTGTGCAGGGGGACATAGGAGGGAAATCATTGCGTGGTTACTTAAAGAAAAAATGTAAAATTCATTGGATACAGTTTATTCTCAGGGAAAATAAAGATCTTAAATATTGCAATCCACGTTACATAATCTGTTTCTTACCAAAATATCAAGCTTTGTGTCAGCGAAACAAGAATGTCAGCTAAATCCAGCTTCCCAACAGCTTCAGTGCCCCTTCCCTCATTTATAGCTGTCAATATCACCATGACTCCTTGGATGCTGGCCACAAATTAATCTCCAATCCAATTCCTTTGTTGGACTCTGTAACAATTGCAATCCTACAATAAACAAAGTTCAGAAACAGCAAATTTTGGGTTTGTGAGCATGCCATTGATAGAAATTATCATTAATTAAAATTTTGAAACTAGATTTTGTTGGAATTGAAGAATATGAAGGCGAATCTTCGGGTTGAATTATGGCGAGATCCGTTGATCGAATCAACTGGATGATGGTTGGAGTGTGTTCTCCTTCCATTGGGGATGAACGTGGTATATTCACATGTTCATTCCGACTTCGAATGAATGAGATATTCAAGTTCAAAGATTGCCTAATTCAAAGCCAAAACGGGACTAAAGGTACCTAAAAGCATTTAGTCCCACATTGGCCATGGGATGGAAGTTTGTGGTGTATATATAGAGAAAATTGAGAACAAAGGGCGTGCCCTTTGGGTACTTGGAGTTTTCGCGCGCGAAAAGGAGGGAACTATGCCCGCACATGCAGGCATGCATGCGCACGCGCGCCAGCGGCGGCGGCGGCCGGCCGGTGCCGGGTCCGGGCATGGGTCTGGGTCTGGTTCAGGTCTAAGTCTGGGTTTGGGTTCGGGTTCGGGTTCCCTACCTGGCCTGGTTCTTTTTGAATCAGGTCTCAAGGTATGAGCCAAACCAGACCCGCTTCGCTACCTGAACCGGACCGGACGCGCTCCGCTTCGCCCCGCCAACAGACCCGCTCCGCAGTCAGGATCTGAACCGATCCGCCTACAGTTGCGAACCAGTTAGACTGCAACCGGTTGCGAACCAGTTGGACTGCCAAAGGTTGCGAACCAGTTGGACGGCCAAATGTTGCAATGGTTGGGTCGAAAGGTTGCAGCCTTTCCTCGGATTCGAACCTGTTGCCCCTCCTAAAGGCTATATAAAGGGCTCCAATTCTCAATTGAAAACCACACCAATTACAACACCAAGAGCAAACACTTCTCTTCTCTCTCTGAGTTCTGAACACTTCAATTTTTTCTGCGTTCTGAACTGGGGAGTAGAGTTCTGAAGTGACTTTCAAAAGGGAAGTGGGAAATTCGTAACTCGGTTTCCGAAGCGACTTCCAACGGAGATTCTACAAAATTCGTTCTGAAAGAAGGCTTAGAAAATTTAACAGATTCTTTTATAGAATTGTTGTCTGAATCTAAGACTTCTGAAGAAGAATATTCTTCAACCTTCCTTCGTCCTAAACAGTGGGTGCTCCTCCAGAGAGTAGAGGCAAATATTCGTTTGAAATTTGTCCTTGTACCGCTGCTTCAACGATCCTGTGAAGGTACTGGTTGACTACGGTTCGACCGTACGGTGATTTGGTAGTGCTATCCAAATACCGTGAAAGAGTGTTGTATCTTGGGAGACCAGCGTCCATTATCCCGTTAGCACCGGTGCGGGGGTCGTAATTGTCTTAAGGAGATTCGCTTTAAGCGTACCTCACTCTAAATACTGTATAAGTGGATAAGTCCTTTATACAGGGGATATACTTTACAGTATATCGAGACTGACTTAGATTCAGTCTAATTGGTGTTTTAACCAAGGAAGGAAATTGAAAGGTGGTTCTTAAATTAAGGAACGTTCTATTGAACAGAAAACCTCCCACCTGATATTTGCCGACCTAGCCAATTAGATTGTTGATATCTCAGTGATCTTGATTAGTTGTCAGATTGATTCTTGTTAAGCAGAATATCCAACAATCTTAAGACAATTAACTATTGAAATTTCTTACTTCTGTTCTGCTTGAACTTGCAGAAGATGTCTGAGACTAATCAAGATAGCACAAGCAAGGCACCAAACATGCCGCTACAAGCTTTGATGCCAACTCCGCTTCCTAACCCGAAGCCGGAGAAGCCAGGAAAATTTGATGGCACAGAATTCAAGAGGTGGTAACAGAAGATGATCTTCTACTTGACCACTCTTCATCGGCCAGATTCCTGCAAGAAGATCCACCAGAGCCTGCAACTGCTGCATGGACTCAATGTGACTTCCTTTGCCGAAATTATATTTTAAATGGACTGGATGACTCTCTTTACAATGTCTACAGTCCTATAACAACGGCAAAGAAGTTATGGGCTAGTCTTGATAAGAAGTACAAGACTGAGGATGCTGATACTAAGAAGTTCGTCGTAGGACAATTTCTGGAGTACAAAATGGTGGACAGCAAGACTGTAATCAGTCAGGTGCAAGAGTTCTAACTTATCTTGCACGAGATAGAAGCCGAAGGTATGATCCTACCTGAAACATTCCAGGTGGCTACTATCATGGAGAAACTCCCACCTGCGTGGAGAGATTTCAAGAACTACCTTAAGCACAAGCGAAAGGAGTTGAAGTTGGAAGATCTCATTGTAAGGCTTCGAATCGAGGAGGACAACAGAAAGTCCGAGAAAAGGAGCAGTAAGAACTCCTACGAAGCAAAAGCCAATGTGATCGAAGACTCAAAGGGGAAAGCGTCTACTTCCAAAGGCTTAAAGCGGAAGAAGACTTCCCAGGGTACAAAGGCAAGGTCCAAGAAGGCAAGAACATGCGCTTCAAGGGAACTTGCTACATCTGCAACAAAAAGGGGCATAAGGCGAATGAATGTCGCAGCCGTCTCAAACAAAACAAGAATCTTGTTGATGGTCTTTTTAAAGACAATGTTGCAGTGGTAGACAAAAAGTCTGTGTATTTATACCCAAGCTTATAAATAAAAGAAATTCTTCTGTTTATTTGCTTGAGTCTCCTATTTTGTGGCACGCTAGATTAGGGCATATAAATTACAAGTTTTTGAAGAACTTGTCTAATCTGAGATATATTCCTAAACTCAACTTGGAAGAAATTCGCAAGTGTGGGGTTTGTGTTGAGGCCAAGTTGGCGAAAAATTCATTTCA
This sequence comes from Agave tequilana, assembly GCA_038442645.1. NCBI lineage: Eukaryota > Viridiplantae > Streptophyta > Magnoliopsida > Asparagales > Asparagaceae > Agave > Agave tequilana. Next base: position 255,321 of record JAVJIF010032663.1, on the reverse strand, counting down.
CTCAATAGATCGAAATACAGAACCTTTTGGGTTAATTCATAGCGATCTGTGTGACTTGAAGTTTATGCCAACTAGAGGCGGTAAAATGTATTTCAATACTTTTATCGACGACTGTACAAGATACTGTTATGTGTATCTTTTAAACAGTAAGGATGAGGCAATAAATATGTTTATAACATATAAGGCCGAAGTTGAGAATCAACTCAACAAGAAAATCAAGATTCTAAAATCCGATAGAGGCGGAGAATATGAATCAAATGATTTTAGTGAGTTATGTGTTAGTTTTAGTATAATACATCAAACAACAGCACCATACACTCCTCAGCAGAATGGAATTGCTGAACGGAAGAACAGAACTTTGAAGGAGATGGTTAATTCCATGCTCGTAAGTTCTGGAGCTCCGCAGAACTTGTGGGGGGAAGCTCTATTAACTGCAAATTATATTCTAAATAGAGTACCCCACAAGAAACTTGGTCTTATACCATTTGAGTTATGGCATGGAAGGGCACCTTCCTACCATTACCTCAAAATGTGGGGTGCCTTGCAAAGGTGCTGGCACTATTACCTAAAAAGACTAAGTTGGGAGCAAAAACTATGGACTGCATATTCATAGGTTATGCCTTGAATAGTAGTGCCTACAGATTTCTGGTTCATAAATCAGAAATACCAGATATTCATGTAAACATGATTATCGAATCTCGAGATGCTGTGTTCTTTGAAGATATCTTTCCGTACAAACGGGAAGCAGATAAGACTTCTGGGAAAAGAACACACGAGATGGCGTTCAGGGACGAAAGTTCCGAGGAACCGAATGTTAATGCGGAAACTGAACCAAGAAGAAGTCAGAGATCTAGAATCTCAAAATCTTTTGGTCCAGATTTCATAGCATACGCTATTGAGAGCGAGCCTCAAACATTTAAAGAGGCTATGTCAACCCCAGAAGTACAAATGTGAAAAGAAACTATAAATAGCGAAATAGAATCCATACTAAGTAATCATACTTGGGAATTGGTAAACTTGCCTCTTAGAAGTAAACCAATTGGGTGTAAGTGAATTTTCAAACGAAAATTAAAACCCGATGGATCTATCGATAGGTACAAGGCTAGATTAGTAGCCAAGGGTTATCGGCAAAAAGAAGGACTTGACTACTTCGATACTTATTCACCAGTAACAAGAATAACGTCCATTCGGATGTTAATTGCAATTGCAGTATTGCACAACTTAGATATCCATCAAATGGATGTCAAGATTGCATTCTTAAATGGTAAATTAAATGAAGAGATATATATGGAGCAACCTGAAGGATTTATAGTCAAGGGCCAAGAACACAAGGTGTGTAAATTGGTAAAATCCTTATATGGTTCAAAGCAGGCTCCAAAACAATGGCATGAGAAATTTGATAGTGTCATGATCAAAGATAGATTCACTATCAATGAATGCGATAAGTGTGTTTACACGAAAACAGTTGGAAACGCATGTATCATTGTTTGTCTTTATGTAGACGACATGTTGATACTTGGGACTAATATTGAAATTATTAAGTCCACTAAAAGATTGTTATCCAATAGTTTTGATATGAAGGATCTGGGAGTTGCTGATGTAATTTTAGGAATTAAAATTACTAGAACACCAGATGGAATCAGTCTATCTCAATCTCACTACGTGGATAAGATGATAGAAAGATTCAAGGATCATGGGATAAAAGAGAATGCAAATCCTTTTCTCCCACACGTCCACCTTCATAAGAATACAGGAACTGGGATACGCCAGTTGGAGTATTCTCATATTATCGGAAGTCTAATGTATTTGATGAATTGCACTAGACCCGATATTGCTTACGTTGTAAGCAAGTTAAGTAGATACACTAGCAATCCTAGTGATCTACATTGGACCGCTCTACTACGAGTATTGGGTTACGTATCACATACTAAGGAATATGCCTTGAGATATGGACAGTATCCACCTGTACTGGAAGGATACAGTGATGCTAATTGGATTGCAGATTCTGAGGAATCAAAATCAACTAGCGGTACGTATTTACTCTAGCAGGAGCAGCCGTATCTTGGAAATCTTCTAAGCAAACATGTATTGCCCGTTCCACTATGGAATCAGAATTCATGGCCTTAGATAAGGCTGGAGAAGAAGCAGAATGGCTTCGACAATTCTTAGAATATATACCATTATGGAAAAAGCCAGTGCCCGCTATATGTATACACTGCGATAATCAAGCAGCTATATCTAGGGCACAAAATGTTATATACAACGGTAAGTCTAGACATATTCGTCGTAGACATAATACCGTGAAGCAGTTGCTCTCAAATGGAATTATCTCTATTGACTTTGTATCGTCAACGGATAATTTAGCGGATCCGCTTACTAAAGGTTTAAGTGGAGAGCGTATAAACTGCGCATCGAGGGGAATGGGTCTAAAAGCCTAACCTTACCGAGTCAGCTTAATGGAAACCTCACTTAGCGACTGGAGATCCCACGGACTAAGTTCAAGAGGAAAAACTAGTTATGATTGACTCAGCAAGTAAGCACTTGGGAGCTTGACTCCAATCCATTCCTAAGGTGTACATAAGTGCTTTTCTACAAGTGGATTAAGGATAAGCTTAACGCTTTTAATGATGCCTATATCTTGTTACTAAACAAGTGGAGTAGAGTAGACTACTCTTAATAGGTCCATCACCTATGTGAGTATAGAGTTGGGTCGGCTCTTTGGGAATTTCTATGGAGGCTGTTATTTCCTAAAGATACTCTCTGAAACCAAGAATGTCCAGGGCCAAAACGGACACAACCGAGAACCAAAGTTGATTTGGAAAGTTACTGTGTGAAGCTTGTTGACTTGGCTTACACAAACGGCTAACAGTTCAAGACCTAGTTCACTGATTAGCCAGTAAGTCCGATAAAACTTTCTCTACCTAGTTCACCTATCCTTATGCAGTTTCTTTTCTCAAGTACCTTTCACAATAGAGTCAGTCTCTTTGTGTGTCATTCCTTGAATCTCCATTCATTGTGGGGGATTGTTGGAATTGAAGAATATGAAGGCGAATCTTCGAGTTGAATTATGGCGAGATCCATTGATCGAATCAACTGGATGATGGTTGGAGTGTGTTCTCCTTCCATTGGGATGAACGTGGTATATTCACATGTTCAATTCCGACTTCGAATGAATAAGATATTCAAGTCCAAAGATTGCCTAATTCAAAGCCAAAACGGGACTAAAGGTAGCTAAAAGCATTTAGTCCCACATTGACCATGGGATGGAAGTTTGTGGTGTATATATAGAGAAAATTGAGAACAAGGGCGTGCCCTTTGGGTACTTGGAGTTTTCGCGCGCGAAAAGGAGGGAACTATGCCCGCACATGCAGGCATGCATGCGCACAGCGCGCCGCCGCTGGCGGCGGCGGCCGCCGGCCCGGGTCCGGGCATGGGCATGGGTCTGGGTTCAGGTTCAGGTCTAAGTCTGGGTTCAGGTTCAGGTCTAAGTCTGGGTTCGGGTTCCCTACCTGGCCTGGTTCTTTTTGAACCAGGTCTCAAGGATGTGCCAAACCAGACCCGCTTCGCTACCTGAACCGGACCGGACCCGCTCCGCTTCGCCCCGCCAACAGACCCGCTCCGCAGTCAGGATCTGAACCGATCCGCCAACGGTTGCGAACCAGTTGGACTGCCAACGGTTGCGAACCAGTTGGACTGCCAAAGGTTGCGAACCAGTTGGACTGCCAAAGGTTGCAATGGTTGGGTCGAAAGGTTGCAGCCTTTCCTCGGATTCGAACCTGTTGGCCCCTCCTAAAGGCTATATAAAGGGCTCCAATTCTCAATTGAAAACCACACCAATTACAACACCAAGAGCAAACACTTCTCTTCTCTCTCTCTGAGTTCTGAACACTTCAATTTTTTCTGCGTTCTGAACTGGGGAGTAGAGTTCTGAAGTGACTTCCAAAAGGGAAGTGGGAAATCCGTAACTCGGTTTCCGAAGCAACTTCCAACGGAGATTCTGCAAAATTCGTTCTGAAAGAAGGCTTAGAAAATTCAACAGATTCTTTTATAGAATTGTTGTCTGAATCTAAGATTTCTGAAGAAGAAATATTCTTCAACCTTCCTTCGTCCTAAACAGTGGGTGCTCCTCCAGAGAGTAGAGGCAAATATTCGTTTGAAATTTGTCCTTGTACCGCTGCTTCAACGATCCTGTGAAGGTACTGGTTGACTACGGTTCGACCGTACGGTGATTTGGTAGTGCTATCCAAATACCGTGAAAGAGTGTTGTATCTTGGGAGACCAGCGTCCATTATCCCGTTAGCACCGGTGCGGGGGACGTAATTGTCTTAAGGAGATTCTCTTTAAGCGTACCTCACTCTAAATACTGTATAAGTGGATTAAGTCCTTTATACAGGGATATACTTTACAGTATATCGAGACTGACTTAGATTCAGTCTAATTGGTGCTTTAACCAAGGAAGGAATTGAAAGGTGGTTCTTAAATTAAGGAACGTTCTATTGAACGGAAAACCTCCCACCTGATATTTGCCGACCTGGCCAATTAGATTGTTGATATCTCAGTGATCTTGATTAGTTGTCAGATTGATTCTTGTTAAGCAGAATATCCAACAATCTTAAGACAATTAACTATTGAAGTTTCTTACTTCTGTTCTGCTTGAACTTGTAGAAGATGTCTGAGACTAATCAAGATAGCACAAGCAAGGCACCAAACATGCCGCTACAAGCTTTGATGCCAACTCCGCTTCCTAACCCGAAGCCGGAGAAGCCAGGAAAATTTGATGGCACAGAATTCAAGAGGTGGTAACAGAAGATGATTTTCTACTTGACCACTCTTCATCTGGCCAGATTCCTGCAAGAAGATCCACCAGAGCCTGCAACTGATGCATAGACTCAATGTGACTTCCTTTGTCGAAATTATATTTTAAATGGACTGGATGACTCTCTTTACAATGTCTACAGTCCTATAACAACGGCAAAGAAGTTATGGGCTAGTCTTGATAAGAAGTACAAGACTGAGGATGCTGGTACTAAGAAGCTCATCGTAGGATGATTTCTGGAGTACAAAATGGTGGACAGCAAGACTGTAATCAGTCAGGTGCAAGAGTTTCAACTTATCTTGCACGAGATAGAAGCCGAAGATATGATCCTACCTGAAATATTCCAGGTGGCTACTATCGTGGAGAAACTCCCACCTGTGTGGAGAGATTTCAAGAACTACCTTAAGCACAAGCGAAAGGAGTTGAAGTTGAAAGATCTCATTGTAAGGCTTCGAATCGAGGAGGACAACAGAAAGTCCGAGAAAAGGAGCAGTAAGAACTCCTACGAAGCAAAAGCCAATGTGATCGAAGACTCAAAGGGGAAAGCGTCTACTTCCAAAGGCTTAAAGCGGAAGAAGACTTCCCAGGGGTACAAAGGCAAGGTCCAAGAAGGCAAGAACATGCGCTTCAAGGGAACTTGCTACATCTGCAACAAAGAGGGGCATAAGGCGAATGAATGTCGCAGCCGTCTCAAACAAAACAAGAATCTTGTTGATAGTCTTTTTAAAGACAATGTTGCAGTGGTAGACAAAAAGTCTGTGTATTTGTACCCGAAACTTATAAATAAAAGATATTCTTCTGTTTATTTGCTTGAGTCTCCTATTTTGTGGCATACTAGATTAGGGCATGTAAATTACAAGTCTTTGAAGAACTTGTCTAATCTGGGATATATTCCTAAACTCAACTTGGAAGAAATTCGCAAGTGTGAGGTTTGTGTTGAGGCCAAGTTGGCGAAAAATTCATTTCACTCAATAGATCGAAATACAGAACCTTTAGGGTTAATTCATAGCGATCTGTGTGACTTGAAGTTTATGACAACTAGAGGCGGTAAAAAGTATTTCATTACTTTTATCGATGACTGTACAAGATACTGTTATGTGTATCTTTTAAACAGTAAGGATGAGGCAATAAATATGTTTATAACATATAAGGCCGAAGTTGAGAATCAACTCAACAAGAAAATCAAGATTCTAAAATCCGATAGAGGCGGAGAATATGAATCAAATGATTTTAGTGAGTTATGTGTTAGTTTTGGTATAATACATCAAACAACAGCACCATACACTCCTCAGCAGAATGGAATTGCTGAACGGAAGAACAGAACTTTGAAGGAGATGGTTAATTCCATGCTCGTAAGTTCTGAAGCTCCGCAGAACATGTGGGGGGGAAGCTCTATTAACAGCAAATTATATTCTAAATAGAGTACCCCACAAGAAACTTGGTCTTATACCATTTGAGTTATGGCTTGGAAGGACACCTTTCTACCATTACCTCAAAATATGGGGGTGCCTTGCAAAGGTGCTGGCACCATTACCTAAAAAGACTAAGTTGGGAGTAAAAACTATGGACTGCATATTCATAGGCTATGCCTTGAATAGTAGTGCCTACAGATTTCTGGTTCATAAATCAGAAATACCAGATATTCATGTAAACATGATTATCGAATCTCGAGATGCTGTGTTCTTTGAAGATATCTTTCCGTACAAACGGGAAGCAGATAAGACTTCTGGGAAAAGAACACACGAGATGGCGTTCAGGGACGAAAGTTCTGAGGAACCGAATGTTAATGCGGAAACTGAACCAAGAAGAAGTCAGAGATCTAGAATCTCAAAATCTTTTGGTCCAGATTTCATAGCATACGCTATTGAGAGCGAGCCTCAAACATTTAAAGAGGCTATGTCAACCCCAGAAGCACAAATGTGGAAAGAAGCTATAAATAGCGAAATAGAATCCATACTAAGTAATCATACTTGGGAATTGGTAAACTTGCCTCCTGGAAGTAAACCAATTGGGTGTAAGTGGATTTTCAAATGAAAATTAAAACCCGATGGATCTATCGATAGGTACAAGGCTAGATTAGTAGCCAAGGGTTATCGGCAAAAAGAAGGACTTGACTACTTCGATACTTATTCACCAGTAACAAGAATAACGTCCATTCGGATGTTAATTGCAATTGCAGTATTGCACAACTTAGATATCCATCAAATGGATGTCAAGATTGCATTCTTAAATGGTGAATTAAATGAAGAGATACATATGGAGCAACCTGAAGGATTTATAGTCAAGGGCCAAGAACACAAGGTGTGTAAATTGGTAAAATCCTTATATGATTTAAAGCAGGCTCCAAAACAATGACATGAGAAATTTGATAGTGTCATGATCAAAGATGGATTCACTATCAATGAATGCGATAAGTGTGTTTACACGAAAACAGTTGGAAACGCATGTATCATTGTTTGTCTTTATGTAGACGACATGTTGATACTTGGGACTAATATTGAAATTATTAAGTCCACTAAAAGAATGTTATCCAACAGTTTTGATATGAAGGATCTGGGAGTTGCTGATGTAATTTTTGGAATTAAAATTACTAGAACACCAGATAGAATCAGTCTATCTCAATCTCACTACGTGGATAAGATGATAGAAAGATTCAAGGATCATGGGATAAAAGAGAATGCAAATCCTTTTCTCCCACACGTCCACCTTCATAAGAATACAGGAACTGGGATACGCCAGTTGGAGTATTCTCAGATTATCGGAAGTCTAATGTATTTGATGAATTGCACTAGACACAATATTGCTTACGCTGTAAGCAAGTTAAGTAGATACACTAGCAATCCTAGTGATCTACATTGGACCGCTCTACTACGAGTATTGGGTTACGTATCACATACCAAGGAATATGCCTTGAGATATGGACAGTATCCACCTGTACTGGAAGGATACAGTGATGCTAATTGGATTGCAGATTCTGAGGAATCAAAATCAACTAGCGGATACGTATTTACTCTAGCAGGAGCAGCCGTATCTTGGAAATCTTCTAAGCAAACATGTATTGCCCGTTCCACTATGGAATCAGAATTCATGGCCTTAGATAAGGCTGGAGAAGAAGCAGAATGGCTTCGACAATTCTTAAAAGATATACCATTATGGCAAAAACCAGTGCCCGCTGTAGGCTGTCCAAAAGTTACTGGAGGACAAGCCATTGAAAAGCAAAGTTTCAAGCTCTAGACGCGAGGGACTATCACCCGCGTCTCAGCATCAAGGCGCGTTGGCGCGACACCCGCGTCTCAGCATCAAGGCGCGTTGGCGCGACACCCGCGTCTCAGCATCAAGGCGCGTCGGCCTGACACCCGCGTCTCAGCATCAAGGCGCGTTGGCTCGACACCCGCGTCTCAGCATCAAGGCGCGTCGGCCCGAAACCCGCGTCTCAGTTATAACCGCCTTGGTTAAGGGACCAATCACTGCCTACACGTAAGGGAAACCAGCTCCCATCGTGGCGTGTCTTTAGCAGGCACGTGGGTTAGTTACCGCCCATGTAGCGGGGAAGTTGGCCCTCATTGTGGAGCGCTTTTAGTGGGGCACATTCACCCCCTAAGACCTCTATAAATAGCCCCGTCGCTATGAAGAAGGGGTCGGACTTTTGGCAATCGGCAATCAGAAGGAGAGAAGAAGCAGATCAACTCTTCAGCAAGTTCGCTGCGTACGAGCTAGCTTTCGCCTACCTTCTCTTTTAGAGTTTTGGTAGACAGAGCTAAGTTACTCTTTCTACCGCCGAAGAGGAGATCCCAGAAGGACGGTCATCCGGTCAACGGAGAACAAGATTCACTCTCCACCGCCACACGAAGAACCCAGCCTTAAACAAAGGGGGGATTCAAGATTCAATATCCTCCCTCCCTTGTAACCGGAAGGAACAGTTGTTGTTGTAATCCTTTTCATTCGATTCAAGGAAAACTTTTACTGCAATTCACTGTCTCTCTCCTTTCCCGGGTCATACAAGAGATGGCGACTCCGCTGGGGACAACCTTCGTTACTGACGAACAGGTAGTGGCGCAAGATGACGTCCACCATAAGGAAAGATGGTCGAATCGCTCGTTGTCGAGTTCGACCAGGCGAAGTACGAAGAGTTCCTCTCTTCTGGCTCCAAGAGCCCAAAGACCCGCATATGCCGCCGGGTCTCAACGGGGAATGGCCTCGAGTCCCGATCTGTGGCTCTCTCGAGCTCCCCTGCTGCCGACTGTGCCAAGCAAAAGACGCGCGTCAACGCCTCTCAGAAGGCCCGCGTGGTCCCAGGCACATCTGCCTTTGCGACCAACCGCGTCGCACAGAACACCCGCGTCAGCGTCTCTCAGGAGACCCGCGTGGTCAAAATCCCTGGTGTCCAGCATCAGGATGTCGTTGGTCTCTCTCCACCTCCTCGACGCAATCGAAACGCTGAGCGTCGACAGAGGAGACGTGCGCGTCAGCTGCAAGTTGGAACCGTTGGTTGTCTAACTGAGGCTGGACGCGATGTACAATCTCGCGCCTTGCCCGCGCCGCGTCCAGTACGTGAAGTCCGCGTTTGGCGCCCCAAACACGAGATTCCTTCAGTTAGGTCCTTTGCGGACCAACTCAACAAGCGCCAAGACGAATCTTCTCTGCGTCTCGTCAAACGCAGGGAGCACACACCCAGAGACGAGAAGCCCAGCAGCCCACCCTCTCTCAAGCGTCTCCGCTCCGACGCACCAAACAACAACGCGACACTCGCGTCTCATCTCAACAGAGACGCCAGACGCGCGTTCCACAGCCGCGACGCGAAAACCGCGTCCCTGAAGTCTGCGTCCAGACTGTGCAGCACATGGATGCCTCCCGTCTTCGACGTTGCGAGGTTGATCTTTTCAATCCCCCTCCCATGGATTTGAGGGATTATCTGACGAAGAAAAGAAGTGCCAATCAGGCCACTTCGTCGTGTTGCTGCCAACGGCTCATCCATATGCTCACTGAGTGCCGTTGTGGGTCAGGCGTGCACCAGCAGTCTTTAGTCAGACAGCTGACCCTGATTCCTCCGTCAGCTAAAAGAAGACGCTCCCACAGAAGGAGAACCTTCTCTGACGTTGAGTACCCGGAGCTCACTGTGAATATGACAAGCAGGAGCAAGGGAAAACAACTTGCAGTCAGCTCAGACGACTCCGAGTCTGACTCTGAACCGGAAGGAGTGTATCGACACACTCGCACCCGGACTGGGGCCATTCCCCCAATTGATTATAATGCCTTAGCCCATGGCATTAATGATTCCCACTCCGCTGTAGCGGAATCAAGGGCTTCGAACTCTTCCGTCGAGAAGGAGACCTCCGCCTACATGACAGGCGCTCCTGAGGAGACGACTAAACGTTTGGAGCAGATCCAGAAGGCACAAATGGATATGATTCTTGCTCAGCAGGAATCTATCAACTCCCTCAAGCAGGCGATTGCACAGCTGCTCGAAGACAGGAGGAGGTCCCCTCCTAAAAAGTCGAAGGGGCAAAGGGAAAAAGGGAGAAAGCTCATCTTCCGAACCTTCTGAGGAGACGCGACGATCTACCTCCGGCTCGTCCAAGTCCTCGTCGCAAGTAAAAGGCGACCAAGATCAGGGAAAGGCTCATGTTAAAAGAATGAGTCAACTGGAGCGACGCCTCGAGGCCCTTGCTAATCGCAAAGACCTCCAAGAAGTAGGAGTGGTCCGGCCCTACCCGGCTGAATGGGACTTGGTTCCGTACCCGCCCAAGTTCAAAGCTCCAACTCTTAAAGCCTTTGATGGGAAGGGGTCACCCAACCAGCACATCTACTACTTCAAATCCCAAACCGGGAATGTAGTGGATAATAACGCTATTCTGGCGCGTCTGTTCATCGGCACCCTGAAAGGGTTGGCCTTTGAATGGTTTATGAAGATCCCAGAAGGTTCTATCAAGAACTGGGGCGATCTGGAGAAGCTGTTCTTAACACGCTTCTTCGAGGATGACTCGGAGGTCACAATGCCTACCCTTCTAGCTACCAAACAGCGGAGAGGGGAGTCTGTCAAATCTTTCGTGGAAAGATTTCAGAACATGGCACTCCGGTGTCCAAGCGGTATAACCCAGGCCACCCTGGTGGAAACATGCCGCCACAATCTCCAAACCTCACTCCTTGCTCAAATAGGAGTTGCTGAAAGCCGCACCTGGAAGCAATTAGTCCAACAAGGTGAACAGGCTGAGGAGATTGTCGCCTGCGTCCGAGCGGAGGAAGGTAAGCCTAGGCCGGAAAGGTCGACAAGGCGTGCGCCGGACACATCCCTCCAAACAAAGCGGAAGGATAATTTGGCCACGGAGACCAAATCTCCCGCCAAACCTCAAACAGGCAAGGCAAGTGGCTCTTCAAGCCAGCCACGCGCCAACAAACAGTATTCCTTCAAGGAGGAACATGTCGATTCGCTCTTTAAACTACTCAACAAGAGCAACCGACTGAAGCTCCCTGAAGCTCGACGCCCAGAGGAAGTCGGCAAGACCGACAACCCCAACTACTGCATGTACCACAGAATGTTGAGACATCCTACCAAAGCTGCTACGTCTTCAAGGACGTCCTTCAAGCTCTGATTGATGCAGAGGTGTTAAAACTCCGACCAGAGCAGAAGAAGGTGACGGCTAATGTGACGTCAGTTCTCCAGTTCGGGAGACAACCTCCAACGCCTGCGGGGGTAGCTCCTATCCCAAGAGGAGAGCTGAGAGTGGTCAACACAGACCCTCACCAGCAGAAAGAGAAAGGCTTGGTACCCGTCCCTACACCTCAAGGGGAAATTATGTGGGTCCACCCTGACCTTATCAATGAACAGTAATGGACTACTGTGACCAACAGGAAATCCAAAGGCAAGGCAAAAGCCTCATCCTGCAATGTGGTAGGTGCCTCCTCTCGAGAAGCGGAGACTGATATCCCTTCACTGACCGACTCAGAGGAGGAAACGATAGTCCTGGCCACAGAGCCCAACCAACCGATGGCGGGAACCCGTTCAGGACAGGCGTACTTGAAACAGTACGGTGAAACGGCAGAAGTCCCTCCACAACCAACTGCGGAGCCAGTCAGGCCCTCCACAAAGCCACCTGTGGAGAAGCAGAAGGGGACTCGATTTTCTAGAGCCCTTCAAAAGGGCATTACAGAAGGATCTACGCTACCTTACCGCTTTGATGTCCTGGCTCAGTTGGCCAACATTCCGGCACGCATTACCTTGTATGAACTTCTTAGACTATCAAAGTCGACCAGGGAAGCTCTGCAAGAAGCCCTGGCAAATGCTGAGGTCTTTATGACCCAGGTGCCGAAGGAGGAAGATGTAGAGGATTGCCTCCACACCTCCCAGAATGCCCCCTGCATCACCTTCACGGCAGATGATATGCAGGTGAAAGGGAAGCATGATCGACCCCTGTACTTCACAGGGTATATCGGATCGTCTGAGGTGAACCGCATCCAGGTAGATCCAGGGTCCGCGTTGAGCATCATGCCTCGCCGGGTCATGCAACATCTCGGCATTCCTACCCATCGTTTGAGCCCTACCCAGACGACTATCTATGGGTTCAATGCCAACCAGACCCGTCCGATGGGGAAGATCAAGCTCAAGTGTCAGATTGGAAGCCTCAAGTCGGAGGTGACATGCTACATCATCGATGCCGACACTTCCTACAATCTGTTGCTGGGACGACCGTGGATTCACCGCAACTCCATCGTTCCCTTCACTCTCCACCAAGTCATGAAGTACATTGACGGGGTGGAAATGTGCAGACGTTGATTGCCGAAAGGCATCCGTTCAAAGGGGTCGAGAATTATTTCACCGACTCTTTGCTGTACCAAGATCCGGTGGAAACGGATGAAGCCCCACAACCAGAAGAGCCAGACTCTGGTAATGAGGCTGACACTGAGCCTGAGAAGGAAGAGTGCCTGTGGGAGTTAGAACCACTTGTAACGGGCACTAATAAACCTGATGTCGATAATACCACCGATGATGTAGGCGGTTGGTATATTAATGAAGATTTAGATTTTGCGTATTTTTCTGCGTGTGCTTCTGATTCAATACCGTCAGACACTAGCACTGATATAGATGACGATCTCTGGTCGGCAATGGGTGCCTTAACATCATTGCATGTACCAGTGAAATCGTCCTTCGAGACATACCAAGACAATAGTAATGCGCAAGAATCTATATTTATGGTTCCAGCAAGACGGAAAGGCCAAAAACCAATTCTTTTTGGGCGAATCTCGTCTGAACCAACGCCCCGCGAAGAATCGAAAGGCGAGGAAGAATCCCCTCAGTTCGATCATTACGAACCAAAAGCGCTCAAAATAATGAGATGCATGGGGTACGACCTGACCAACAAACCCGGGTTGAACTTCGACAAAGGAAGGAGGACGTTGCTTCAATCCTTTGTGCCAAAAGGGAGGGCCCCTGATTATTATCATCGGACACGCCGGGGTTGGGCTATGTATCAACTTCGCTCCCATCAGCCTCCGATTCTCAAGAATCGTCGAGCAACGATTACTCTTCAGACACATCATCTTGGGAGTCAGATGTCAGTGTCGGCAACATCTTCAAGGAACTTTCAGTGAACATGGTTGCCGATCACAGATGTCATGATTGACAATACTTGTGGATTCGAACGAATGTCCTTCATGGACGGATTCTCAGGATACAATCAAATCAAAATGTATCCTGATGACGAAAAGCACACCTCCTTCAGGACACCCCTAGGAGTGTATTGCTACACCGTCATGCCCTTCGGACTGAAGAATGCAGGGGCAACATATCAAAGGGCCATGAATGCCATTTTCCATCAGCAAATGCGCAAAACGGTGGAATGTTATGTCGATGACATTGCGGTGAAAAGTCGCATTAAAGGAGATCACATAGCCGATCTGAAGGTGGTCTTCGACATCATGCGGGCTCATCAATTGAAGATGAACCCCACCAAGTCCTTCCTGGGGGTGGCCAGTGGCAAATTCTTAGGATTTGTTGTAACCTCCACCGGAATCCATATGGACCCGGAAAAGATCCGCGCTATCCAGGAGATGCAACCCCCGATAAGCCTCAAGGAGCTCAGGGGATTACAAGGACGATTGGCGTACATCCGCAGGTTCATCTCAAACCTTTCCGGAAGATGCCAACCCTTCGCTAAGCTGATGAAGAAGGGTGTCTCATTCATTTGGGATAACGCTTGCCAACAAGCATTCGAGGAAATCAAGCAATACCTCACCCAACCACCAGTCCTTGCAGCTCCGGTGTCCGGAAAGCCTTTCCTGGTGTACGTCCGGGCAATGGACCATTCTTTGGGAGCTCTACTATCTCAGAATGATGAAGAAGGACGAGAACAGGCAATCTACTATCTGAGTAGAACAATGATCGGAGCCGAACATCGGTACAACCCGATCGAGAAGGAATGTTTGGCACTGGTGTTCGCCATTCAGAAAATGCGACACTATCTGGTAGGCCAGACTATAAATGTCATATCAAAAGTCAACCCCCTGAGGTTACTTATGACAAAGCCTTCTTCACTAAATGGCCGGCTGGCAAAATGGGCCATGTTACTATCCCAGTATGATATGCACTTTCTGCCGCAGAAAGCCATTAAGGGACAAGCGGTGGCAGACTTCCTAGCTGAACACCCAGATCCGAGAGCAACCAAAGTCTACGAGGATCTCCCAGACGAAGTGGCCGAGGTCTCCCTGACTCAGACATCGTTCGAAAGTCAAGTGTGGCAACTTTTCTTCGACGGTGCATCAAGGACAAACCCCAAGGGACACGTAGTGGCAGGGGTAGGAGTAGTACTTGTCTCCCCACAAAATTATGTGATCCCCCGAGCTGTCTCGCTAACGGAGCCTTGTTCCAACAATGTGGCGGAGTACAATGCTCTATTGATCGGGATGCAGCTCGCCGATGAGATTGGCGTTAAAAATCTCGAGGCATACGGTGACTCTAAACTCATCGTCAGCCAAATTCGCGGGAGTACGAAGTCAGACATGAAGACTTAATATCCTATTACAACGCAACTATCCGCATGGCCGAGGGGTTTGCTAACTTCTACATCGACCATGTACCGCGCAGGCAAAATGCGCACGCCGATGCACTCGCTTCCCTTGCAGCCTCCCTAGCTCTTCCAGCTGGAGCAATGGAGAAAATATTCGTCTACAGCCACGACTTGCATTGCCCGAAAAATACTCTCGAGGACTATCAGGAGTCAAAGGGAGATTGTCGAGGCAAAGAAGTGCTGGAATTGTCGGCCGGTCCAGAGCTTAAAGACTGGCGATTTCCCTACATCGACTATGTCTTGTACGGCATCCTGCCTGAGGACGCCAAAGAAGCGGCTGCCATTCGAAGGAAAGCCCCTAAGTTTTACTATAATGCGATTACACGAACATTGTATCGTCGGTCGCATGACGGGATCCTTCTCCGGTGCCTCTCACCAAAGGAGGCTCAAGAGGTATTGAAAGAGGCCCACGACGGTACGTGCAGAGCCCATCAACCTGGCCCAAAACTGGCACATCGACTCCAAAGATTGGGTTACTATTGGCCCAAGATGGTTGCCGACGCCGTCACCTATGCCAAAAGATGTCACGCTTGCCAAATACATGGAGATTTTATCCATCAAGCACCAGGGTACCTCCACTCTACGACCTCTACATGGCCATTTGAAATGTGGGGGATGGATGTGATTGGTCCTATCAGCCCACCATCATCAAAGGGACATCGGTTCATTCTGGCGATAACCGATTACTTCTCCAAATGGGCTGAAGCCATCCCTTTGAAGGAGGTCAAGTCGTCGAACGTGATCAAGTTCGTGAAACATCACGTTATTTACCGTTTCGGTGTACCTCGGCGGATTGTCCATGACAATGGACCCCAGTTCATCAGCCAGGCATTCTAGAGATTCTGCGCTAAGTTCAGAATCCAGAGTGTGTCTTCAACGGCATATTATCCTGCCGCTAACGGCCTCGCAGAAGCTTTCAACAAGACCATTGGTAAGCTTCTCAAAAAGTTCGTCTCGAAAAGTCAACGGGACTGGGACGACAAACTAGGCGAATGCTTATGGGCCTATCGCACAACTGTGCGAACCCCAACTAAAGCTACGCCATTTTCTTTGGTATACGGGTGTGAAGCCGTGCTCCCACTAGAAATCCAAATTCCATCTCTACGCGTCGCCTTGACAGCGGAGATGACAACAGAGGAGAAGCATCGACAGCGACTCCAGGAACTAGAGGCCTTAGATGATAAACGTCTGCAGGCCCAACAACAAATCGAGCTCTACCAAGCTCGTATTACCAGAGCCTTCAACAAGAAAGTTAAAGTGCGAACTTTCAAAAAGGGCGATCTTGTCTTAGCCGTCAGAAGACCCATGGTGATGACGCACAAAACAAAAGGAAAATTCCAACCCAAATGGGAAGGACCATTTGTGGTAGAGTCAGTCTACTCGAATGGATCATATCGCCTCATAACCTCGAATGGCGATACACTTATGATGCCAATCAACGGCAGATTCCTGAAGAAGTACTATCCTTAGATGGTATTCTTCCGCTGATCAAGTTAAAATACACCTCTGATCAAACAAGAAGAGCTTCTTCATTAATATCCGACGCCTCCGACGGCTAAGGATAGAGGAAAATGTTGGCTTTTAAGTCCAACATAAGTCTTCGACAACTCATCATGCTGAGGGGAATAGCATGGCTAGCCCAACTCAAACGGTAGTTGGTAAAGGCACCTCAAACCCGTTGACAGCTGAGGATTTGCTAAAAATCCTAAGGGACACGTTCCCATTTGATCCGACGCCTCCGACGGCTAAGGATAGAGGAAAATGTTAGCTTTTAAGCCCAACATAAGTCTTCGACAACTCATCATGCTGAGGGGAATAGCATGGCTAGCCCAACTCAAACGGTAGTTGGTAAAGGCACCTCAAATCCGTTGATAGCTGGGGGTTTGCTAAAAATCCTAAATGGACTTGATTCCACTCTTTCCTCCAAAATCCCTTACCAATTCTCATCCACAGAATGGTAGGACCAAAAAAAAAAACACAATCGTTGCCAAGTTAACACCATACCTCTGGTAATGGGAACCCCTTGTAAAGTACAAATCTTGCTTGTCAACTCTACATTTTGCCAAGTTAACACTACACCTCTGGCACTTCAAATCTCACTTGTCAATTCTCATCCATAGAATGACAGGTCCTCAAACTGTTTTCGGCTCAAGCCAATTCTTGTCAAGTTAATATCACACCTCTGACAAAACTACTGTTTGAGTTAACATTATACCTCTAAGCAGTACGTCAAGTTTCTGCCAGGTTTAATATTACACCTCTGACAGTCACTTTTCTTCAGTCTTCCACATCGAAGTTGAAATGAATGATGCCAAGTTAACACTACACCTCTAGCATCTGAGTCATCGCTAAGTTCAACAATACACCTATGGCCATGACCTTTCCTCGACTTCCTTGTCCAAGTCGAGATGACCAATGCTAAGTTCAACATTACACCTCTAGCATTACCTCACTGTTAAGTTAAACATCACACCTATGGCAGTGACGTTCTCAGTTTTTCCTAAACAAAACTGAAATACTTTTGAGTCAAGTTAATATCACACCTCTGACTCGCATCCTTGTCAAGTTAACATTACACTTCCGAAAAGACCACTTTCAACCCGTCAAGTTAATATCACACCTCTGATGGTAACAAACCTTCCTAGACTCTCCACGAGTCTAATCTCACTTGTTATTCTCTTCAATAGAATAACAGGTCCACCTAAAAACATTGTTAGGTTAATATTACACCAATTAACAGTGTTTTCATCAAATCCCCAGCTGAACTCGATTAAGTTAACTCTAAACCTCTGATCAGAGCTTACCCTCCCTGGGGGTACCAATTCTACTTGTCACTTTCTCTTATAAAGTGGCAGGCCCACCAAAGATTATTTCATCTCTGTCAAGTTAATATTACACCTCTGACAGTACTGTGAAAGTTCCTGAAATAGGATCTTTCCCTCCAAAGTTTGACTTGTTGAGATTATCATCATAATTTTGACAAAGCCAGAGATTCTTTGCTTCTATGGGTCTAAGACAAAAAAAAAATTCAAGACAATGAAAGTGGCAAAAGAAAAGTGTCACTTTTATTTATTTCCAAACATATGAAAGTGATACAAAACGCTCTCTTATACAATAAGATTGAGCATTACAATTAAGGAAGACAAAGAAGTCCCTCTCTCTCTCTTAGAGGTTGCACTCACTCCTTATAAGCCGCATCTGATTCCAAGTGCGCGATGTTTTGTGGCTACAATAGAAGCTGGTTACACCACGATGCATGATGTAAGCATCGAAAGCGCCCTAGCTGACTAAGCTAAGAGCAATGGTATTCTTGAGGTCTGGTGGCAGCAGAAAGTCCTGCAACCCTTCGTTCAGGAGCGTCTCCTTCCCTAGCAGGCCATCCAACGGACATGGACTGTCCTTGATGTGACTTCTGGAGTGGGAGAGGAAGAGGGTCTCGTCCGCCACCACAACCGCCGGAGTCCTCATCGCCGTCATGCATAGCCTGACCATCTCTTGCCAGCAGGCATGAATGGCGAAGCAGATCTGAAGAGACCTTGGCGAGGGTTGGGTCATCGTCAGAGAGGTAATATACTCTCTTATAGGTGACGAGGACCATAATATACTCTCTTATAGGTGAACATCGAACAAGTTCACCGGCCAAAGCATTCTTCCAGGGGCCCAGCAAACCAGCAAGCCTACCTGCAAGAAATGAAACAAAGGAATCAGAACAATCTGCAACTTAACGCGGGAATGATCCACGCAGTCAGCCAAGCAGACGCGGGAATAACCCACGTAGTGAGCCAAACTGCTGCGACAAACGCGAATCAAAACGCGGTCTCGTTCTGCGCCCAAGTCGAAAGCACAGACGCCGAAAGGGCACAGACGCCAAAAAGGCACAGATGCCGAAAGTTGCCATCTCCTTGTTGAGTGAACAAGAGTTGCAAGGCTCGGGTCTGAAACCTTTTTAGAATTTGCCCAAAGCAGTAGCCATAAAACGCGCCAAGACAGTGGCTTTGAAACGCAAGCTTTGTGAACAAAGCCAGCGCCAAGTGCCAAGGCCCCTGCACTCGCGTCCAGAGAAGTTCAAATCTGTGGCGCAAATTCCAGAAGGAATGCACCAACGCAGATAATGATGACGCCAAGGTACAGGCCGTGGTAGATTAAAATATCATGGCTAATCGGGACAGCGTACCAACAGAGGCTTCTACCAAGAGTCGGGCTCTCCGTGTCCAGACGCAGACGTGCAAGATGATCAGAGAGACACTCTGCCCCGAAGAGACCAAACAGGAGCATACAAGCCCTGGGTCATCTTCATCCACAGAGCCATCCTCACCCATGGAGACAATACTCTGAAGAGGATGAAGGTTCTCAGAACGCTCGCTCTCAAAAAGAAAACAGTCCAAAGGTTGGGTTGAAGGAAGAGGGTGCGCCCTATTTATAGGCAGCCCCCGATAACTGCACCGCCGGCCTTAATGACCGCACGATTGTCAAGGTCCAATAAGGGACTGACACGTGTAACGCCGCTTCGAAAACCGTCGCAGGCGCCAATCTCCAACCACCCGCCTCGGTTTCTCATTAAAGGGCATTAACGCCCGAGACCAATAAGAAGCCGACGCGTGGATAACCGCTTCAGGAAACGGCGGAAAATCTGCATTCCCGATCATCAATAGAGATTTGAAGATCACATCAAATCTTTATGACAGGATGTATGTAACGCCTGGGAGGTTACACCAAGACGCAGACTGAAGAACCATATCCTCTTCCTCTCCCTCCCCAGATTGGATGACGATCACCCGCGTCCTATAGGAATGTCCGCGTGATGCAAAGTCGCGTCCCCTCAGCAAACGGGGTCCTTTTTAAAGGAGAACACTTAGTCCATTTTGGGATTAATGGAAAATGCACAAGGCTGCGTCCCTCGCGTCCGCTTGATCCGCGTCTTTCCTAGCGAAGCAGATTCGCGTCTCTCCCTACAGACGGATGCCGCGTCTTCTGAACGCATGGCCGCGTCTCCCTATGGATTGACGCTGCGTTTCATCAAAAGAACTTGGTTCTGCCCAAGTTCTTCTGAACTCATGGCCGCGTCTCCCTATGGATTGACGCTGCGCGTCTCCCTGAGAACAGAGGCCGCGAATTGATGCTGCGTTTCACTGAAAGAACTTAGTCTTACCTAAGTTCAGTATTCACAGCCAGTGATCAAGAAGTTGGATTCATCCACAGCTAAGTAAAGAAGATGGAACAAAAAATGTCCTTTTTATATCAAAAGTGGATACAAACGCTCTGATAAATAGAGTGTCCTTTTCTTTACAAACAAAAAAAGAAAAGGAGGCTAAATGTCGTGGTTCGCCAAGGAACGGATTTGCTCCCTGAGATGATGCATCTTGATCTGACGTGCCTTCTCAGCCTCCATCATGGCTTGGACCCGCAGCTCCTCTTCAGATAGGAAGGGTTTCGCAGCCAGCTGCGCTCGCAGAGATTCCACCCTGGAAGAATGTAGAGACAGACTCTCTTCAGCTCGCGCCTTAGCCGCCTGTTGCTCCGCAAGCTCCTCTTTGATGGCAACAAGCTTCTTCTCATTGATCGCAAGCACAGCTTCTGCCTTGGCAATGGTGTCCCGAGCCTTGGCAATGGTGTCCCGAGCACTGATGATGACGTGCTCCGTGCTCTGCATGACAATCTCGGATTCCCTTGAATCGTCAGTTAGTTTTTGACATTCAGCCTGGGAATATTCGAGGCTGCGGATCTCTGCATCTATTTGTGCCTCTGCCTCCTGTCGCTCTTATTCTTGAGCAGCTAAGAGCCGGGTTAGGGTGGCCTGGGCCTCACTAGAAGAGCTGGCATTTTCCAAAGACTTCAGCTCGTGCAGGTCGTCTCCCAGTTGCTCCACCACCCGCAGACACGCCTGGGCAAGTGAGGGGCCTCCGGTTAATTCGACGTTCTCGGCCAGATTTCTGAGAAGCGTCTGGGCGAAATTGAAGGAGCTGCTTCCACGTAAGATGAGATCAATACATGATCCCATCGAAGCAAAGAATTGTTGCACCATCTGGCGTGCCAGTTCCCCCATATCGTCACCACCTGGGAAGCTTCCCGCCCCCTTTTCTGTCACGGGATAAGGCGAATCTTCTCGCACAAGAGTTGTGCTGACCACCGATACGGCTAGAGCAGAAGTAGCCTCGGGCGTTTCCAGATGTGCTATCTTTGCAGGAACTTCCTCCTCAGAAACTTCAGCCGAGACCTGAGTCGTGTGGCCTTCTGGAGGGATATCAATCATTGGACCCTCCACCTGAGCCCCCTTAGTTCTTTCTGCAAATGATCGCAACATTAGCCACAAAGGTGAAAAGCGAAACATTCAAAATATCAGAACTTTCTTACCACCTGGGAGGTCCAGAGATAGCGAACCCTTGGGTGAATCCTGCAGAATGAGAGCTTCCCCAGCCTCAGTGGGTACCTCTTTTTCCGGCAAAGCGGAGGGCTCCCTAGTTTCCACAGTCGCCCCTTCCGAAGTTGTCTCGCCAACCGAAGCCTCAACTCCTTCGGGCTGGGTCACCTCTTTTACCATCTC
This sequence comes from Agave tequilana, assembly GCA_038442645.1. NCBI lineage: Eukaryota > Viridiplantae > Streptophyta > Magnoliopsida > Asparagales > Asparagaceae > Agave > Agave tequilana. The sequence continues at coordinate 233,903 of JAVJIF010032663.1, read as the reverse complement.
CTCGATATGCAAGGAGGTTGTAGTCTCGGCATCCTCAGCCAACCCTGCAGCGTAAAAGAAGAATGTTAAGACACCTTCTTCAAAACCAAAGAGGAAATCGAGTGAAAATACCTGCAATGGGAACGACCGTCGCCAACGGTGATGGCGCCGTCAACGGTTCCCCCCGTACATTTCTTCCTCCGAGATATGGGAGAACTTGCTCGGATCAGGAAGGGTGGGTTCATCACCGTAGTCGACCTTGTCTTCAAACTCGCTTTCCCATGAATACGAGGAAGAAGACAGCTCAACGCGAGGAAGCTCTGCAACCGGAGCCTTGCCCCCAATTACCCCAGTGGTAGGACTGGGATCAATTGCCCGAGGACTGGAGATGAAGACACAAGGAGACCCCAACTGCTGTGCCTCATCTCTTCTTTCATGAGTAGAAGAAGGCTCGGGATGAGTTAAAATCCCCAGAATATCGACATCTCCTCCGCTCATGATGTCGACCTCTAGCTGCTCATCCTCGTCAGTGGCGGTGGATCGATCAACGAGCTCCCCTTCCTTCGCAGACCCGTGGCTTCTGCTAAGCGACCTGGGAACACGGACTAGAGGAGTTTCTTCTTCAGCTATATCCTCCTCCCTCAGTTCCCTGACACCAGAAGGGATGGCCGCTGGTAGAGAAACTGCTGGCGCCAAGTCTCTCCGCACCTTCTTACGGGCATGCCCAGCAGTAGAAGTAGAGCCCTGACGACGCTTGCTCACCGCCTGTCGAGGCTAGTTGCTTGCGGCTCTGCCCTTGTTGCTCGCAGCTCCGCCTTAGTCGCTTGCGGTTCCGCCCTTGGTGGTCGTGGCTCCGTGGCTCGTGGCTCCCTTCTCGTTCTTCTACCGACCTCCTTCTGGGCCTTCAGGTACTGTTCTACGAGTTTCGACGGTTTACCGGACTCTGTCCTTGCCTCGAGACTTGCATTGATACTCTCGATGCATGAAGACGCCGGAAAAAAGTCTGGTGTCTGGATGGCTTGAGAGTACCAAGTGCAGAAGCTGAGGCTCATATGGCACTTGGGCCCCTCGAGAGGTAGACGGAAAGTTGCTCCCGTCCCTCCAGCCACACTGTAGTACCAGGCCCGAGCACCCTCGAACAGATTCCCTTCGAAGGCGAGTCGAGCATTGGGGTTCCCGACATAGAGCTGATCATAGCCGAACTGTCGAGCGAAGCGGTTCGGCATGTACGGCTCAATGGTGCATGACGTCCCTTGCCGGAAAAGCACATATCCGGGCCGAATATTGAGCAACCACCAGAAGGCTCCCGAAGATAACCTCGTGAAATCATCTGGGCTCACGGAATCCATAAGTAGATCCCCGAAAGATGCACCAGGGATCTGGGGGAGGCAACGATTGAGCTGGTAGTTCGCAGGGTCTGAAAGACACTTCCGGACGTAATATATATAAGGATCACACCAGTTCGAACCCTCCAACCGCTGTACAAAAGGGACAGAACTCTCCCTCCAACGCACCGCCGTCATCAAGGAAGGGCAATGCATCACGTACCAAGCCATGAGGTACGTGTAAGGCAGCTCGACCCGAGGGTTGGGACGCTTCACCGTCGGATTCCCCTCTGAGTCAACATACAGCTTTCCCTCGGAGTCTGCAGTTTTTGGAGGCTCGCAGAAATTCTTAGCTAGCGCCCGCAGCCCGCTCTGAATACCAGCCGCCACGGCCGGGAGAAGGGCTATGGGGTTGCCATGAGCCAGGAGCACTGTCGGGTACACCACGTCAGCAACAACAACTTCATGTGGCAGCGTGGGCACCACACAACGCTTCAGCCACAGCATCAGAAAGCCCACCAACAGCGCCCGATCGGAGATAGGGGTCCGGGCTTGATGGTGAAAGCTTTCAAAAACCAAGTCAGGGTCGAAACCGTCCTCGTTCGACTCCGTGGTGTAGAAACTGTCAGAAGCCTGGTCGATCCTGTCTTCAATCTCCCTATCGGAGCTGGGAGCCAATCGGGTTATCAGATGGTCTTTGGTGTTGACGTTGTTGAACAAGTAACTGGCCCAAGACAGTTGCTTGACTCCCTGCAACCGCCATTTGGTTATCTGGCCGCAAATGTAGAAGTGACATAGCACTTCCCAGTAGGTCTCATATATTAGGGGATACTCCTCCTTCAAAAGGTGAAGCTCCACAGTGGTCGGGACATATTCTTCATAGGGAATGTCCCATGTTGCCAATCCTGAGACTTCATGCAGCTCGTGCAGGGCGAGGCCCATCTCCCCGACCGGAGTGAAGAACGTCCCCGTTAAAGAATTATAACGCTCTAGAACCCCGAAGAAGTTCTGAGAGCTTTGAGGGATCCCCCACTGCACGGCTCTGACTGCCGAGTACAGTCCCACACGCTTTAGCAGATCCCCGAGCTCGGTAAGGACAAAGCCGACCATCCTGCCCCACCAATAGTTCTCCGTGGAATGGACCCACCCGGGCGCACGGAACCCAACGGATAATCACCCTCCACTTCCATGAATGCGTTGAGGAAGGTAGTGCCAAGTTGTGATATCTCCCCAGCCGGAACCTCAGACTTGCGCGACCCAGGGAAAAGGTCGATAACCGACCTGTCATGGCTATCATGACGGTGTACTTTATGGGAGCCCAAATCACCGAGAGTAATCTCAGGGACATATCGAGAGAGGTCCCATTCCATCTTCCGAGGGACGGACATGTGCTGGAAATAGGACAGCGGGAACATCCTCTCCATGTTTGGAAGAAAGAATCTTCCACCCCTTATTTGACGGAGCCATTTGTAAGTTCCGTCATACACGCGATAGCCGCCATCGTGGATGCGATCTCCGAAGAAGAAGGCAGGCTTCTCCAGCTTGATGTCAGCATCCGTTGTGAATGCTGCATCGGTCATAAGCACCCGAAGAGTCCTCATGTCAACATTCGAGAGCCTCTCCTCACGAGCCTGCGACTTGTCAGCAGTCACAGGGACAGTCCTTTGTAGCACAAAGGTCAAGTCCCGGTCAGCACCACCTACATGTCCAAAGTGGCGCGTCTTGGCGAGTGAAGTAGTAAGGTCTGGCGCTGCAAAAAGAAAAGGACACTTAGTTAGATACTTTATCAAAAGCAAGGAAAAAATGCTAAGTGTTCATAACCCAAACGCAGAAGACACACTGGACGCAGGAATTACAAAACCCGCGTCCAGACCTGCGCATCCACGTCCAAACACAGAAGAGATACTAGACGCAGGAATTATCAAACCCCGTCCAGACCTGCGAATCCACGTCCAAACGCAGAGGAAATACTGGACGCAGGAATTATCAAATCCGCGTCCAGACCTGCAAGATCCGCGTTTTGCAAACCAAGACTTGTGAGATTCAAGTACTTGGACTCAGGCGCCAGATCGTAAGAACCGGCACCTGATGTTGCAGAACGCAAGGATCAAAGTCCGCGTTTAAACCCTTCACAATTAGAAATATTCTAAGTGAAGGGTCCAAAAGGCAGGACCTAATGGCACCGGGTCATCAAACCCGCGCCTCGGTTATCAACCCAAAGACTGCGTCTGAGAATCAAACACGATTTAAATTCGTGTGTTAAGGGTTCTTAAGGGTTCTTTCAACCTCCTTTAATGGTGAAATTCACGCCTAAAAGGCAGTTACCTTGGAGACCTTGGAGAACAACATCCCGCGCAGAGGAGGAGCTGCCCCTCCGGGCCTCGGCGACGGTCGCCTTTGAAGAAGAAGCAGTCAGCTTGGTCTTGGGTGCCATTGCTAAACAGATGAACAGAAGGGGAAATTCTCTTTCTTAGTTTTATCAGCGAGTGCGTTCGGAGAAGAAGAGGAATCTCCCCAACTGTGGCCTTTTATAGGCACAAGGATTCGCGAAGATACGCAGCGTATGGCCCGATGAATTCTGCGGCGAATCTCTGTTCGACGCGTGGAACAAAATCACTTTAACGCACAGAGAAGATCATGCGCCACGACTCTGCAGTGAATCGTCGCTCGACACATGGCACGGATCATTTAATGAGCCAGGAAATCCGCGCGCCAAAAGGTGAAATCCCGTCGGTTCCCCAGGCCAACTGGCAGCGCAATCATGACGTGGCACGGACTCGCACCCGACGGCCATGTCTCTTCGATGGATATGCCCCGTCAGCATCGCCATAAATGCGCCCAGACAATCGCGTCTATATTCAAAAGATGCGTCTCTCTACAAAGTCCGCGTCCGACCCAGCGGACCCAACATCGCGTCTGCCTCATAGAAGATCAGGCGCGTTTCCATTGCCAAAAGGTCGCGTCTCGCTAAGAAGTCGCGTCTTTAAAGCAGTCTCATCTCTGCTTTTCAAAAAGGAACCCGCGTTCAATCCCTGCTTCTGCGAATCAGTTCAACAGTACACTGGCCCAAGCAGAAGACCAACCACTCCTGGCTTAAAGCACACTCGTGACAGACTAAAAGCAATCGGGGAGGTTTAGACTGTGCATCTAGACACTCAACATGATCAACTCTGGTGGCTTCAAAGAGTTCAAACAGTACACTCACGAAGACCAACTCCAGATAAGATCGAACCCGGAGCATCAACAGTCCAGCTATGAAGGTGAATTCAGCTAGAGTCCAAAGTATTTCGAAATCCGTCCCAGTTAACTGCGGAATATCGAAAACTTTGGAGGGGGTTCTGTAGGCTGTCCAAAAGTTACTGGAGGACAAGCCATTGAAAAGCAAAGTTTCAAGCTCTAGATGCGAGGGACTATCACCCGTGTCTCAGCATCGAGGCGCGTCGGCTCGACACCCGCGTCTCACCATCAAGGCGCGTCGGCCTAACACCCGCGTCTCACCATCAAGGCGCGTCGACCTGACACCCGCGTCTCAGCATCAAGGCGCGTCGGCCTGACACCCGCGTCTCAGCATCAAGGCGCGTCGGCCTGAAACCCGCGTCTTAGTTATAACCGCCTTAGTTAAGGGACCAATTACTGCCCACACGTAAGGGAGACCAGCTCCCATCGTGGCGTGTCTTCAGCAGGCACGTGGGTTGGTTACCGCCCATGTAGCGGGGAAGTTGGCTCTCATCGTGGAGTATTTTTAGGGGGCACGATCACCCCCTAAGACCTCTATAAATAGCCTCGTCACTATGAAAAAGGGGTCGGACCCTTTGGTGATCAGAAGAAATCGAAGGGCATCAAGAGGCCGAGAGATATCAACAGGCGCGACACATACAGAGGGAGAGAGAGAGCTCGACTCTTCAAGCTAACTTGCTGTGTACAAGTTGCTCTTCGCCTACCTTCTCTTTTAGAGTTTTGGTAGACGGGGCTGAGTTACTCCTTCTACCTGCCAAGGAGAAGATCCCTGGTCGGTCCAGACGGTCATCTGGTCAACGGAGAACAAGATTCACTCTCCACCGTCACACGAAGAACCCAGCACTAAACAAGGGGGGATTCAAGCTTCAACATCCTCCCTCCCTTGTAACCGGAAGATTAGTCTGTTGTAATTTTTCATCTGATTCAAGGAAATTTTACACCTCCTCCTTTTTTTTCGCGTCCAACACAAGTTATCTGCTAAGATGTCTCCGAAGAATGTTCAAGAACGTGAGTATATGACTCACGTTCCATATGCTAACGCAGTCGGTAGCCTTATGTACGCTATGGTGTATACGAGACTAGATCTATCACAAGCTGTCTCCATGGTCAGCAGATATATGCATGATCCATGACAGGGTCATTGGGAGGCAGTGAAATGGATCTTGAGATACATCAAAGGAACTATTGATGTAGGTTTGATATTTGAGAAGGACACTACGGGGAAGCAAGATTGCATTGGATATGTTGATTCCGACTATGCAGGTGACCTTGACAAGCGTCGGTCTACAACAGGGTATGTCTTCACATTCTCTCAAGCACCGGTGAGTTGGCGCTCCACACTGCAGTCTACCGTCACGTTGTCTACCACAGAGGCCAAGTATATGACTATGACGGAGGCTATAAAGGAGGCAATCTGGCTTCAAGGCCTGCTTGATGACTTGGGAGTGGAACAGGATCTGCTGGAGATTAATTGTGACAGTATGAGCGCTATTTACTTAGCCAAGAACCAGGTCTATCATGCACGGACGAAGCACATCGACGTCAGGTACCATTTTGTTCGGGAGATTCTATAAGAGGGTGATATCGAACTGTTGAAGATTCATACATCGGAGAATCCCGCCGACATGCTTACTAAGGTAGTGTCGGGAGTCAAATTTGCACATTGCAAGGCTTTGCTCCATGTTCTTCAGGTAGCTTGAGCTTGTTGAAGCGCATTTGAACGAACTACGGACGGCTTGATCCCTTGGGCAGGGTACGTAGGCAACCACATTGGTGCAGCCGCTTTCGAGTCGATGGACAGTTCGGCTCAAATTTGAAAGAATCTTCACCGAGGTGGAGAATTGTTGGAAAGAGAGAGAATGTAGTCGAGGAAGTCGACAAGGATCGTCGAGGAAGTCGACGAAGGAAGGACACCAGCAAAAAGCAGGTCAGCAGAAGAAGCAGCAGGAATTCGATCGACCGGCCCGGTCGACCGCCCGCAGTAGCAGGAGTTCGGTCGACCGGTCCGGTCGACCGACGTGCACAACATGCACAAGGCATCAGCGGTCGACCGTTCCGGTCGACCGCAGGAGGAGCTCGGTCGACCGACCGGTCGACCGACTGAAGTGCCCCAACTCTCGGTTGGGCCCGATCGACCGGCTCAGTCGACCGGTGTATAGGGTCGGTCGACCGACCGGTCGACTGACAGTCGGGTTGCGGGCTGTTTTGCTGAATTAGGAATCCTTTGTATAAAAGGCGGATTTCTAGGGTTTTGTAGTACCAGGAAAAATGTAACTCTCTTGATACTCAGAGGTGCTGCAAGTATTGTAATTGATTAATCCAATCAATAGAAACTCTCTTTCCTTGCCCCGAGGACGTAGGCAACAAGGCCGAACCTCGTTAATCTTTGTTTTCGTGTTCTTTCTCTGAGATTGTGATATTTGTGCTGCTGTTTGGAATTGTTCTTCGTATTTTGGAGATCTAAGGCTTCCTCTTCTGGTTGTTGTCAGGGCACAACAGATAAAGCCATTTCTCTTATCCAAACTCAAACTACCATACACACCATACAATCATTTATTTCTTCTTTTAGGCAAACCCATAGTACATTTTCCGCTATATATAGCATGGATTCTATATGTTGCACAAACACGGACACGCCCGACACATACGACACACGACACACTAATATGAAAAATTTTAGAAGTACACCAAAAACAAAAGTATCATGTGCGATACATGTATATGATACAAGTCTCGGACACATGTCCGACATGACACGGCCTCACAATAGAAGTGTGCGCGCTATATAGCATATATTTTCTCTTACTCAAATGGAACTACCTCTGTTTGATCATAGAAAAGGCCGGAAGGGCTACCATCTGGAAACAAGGCACACATCACTGGACCTTTAGCACCTTCTTCAGCAGTCAAGATCCCAGTATGGAAGTTCATGTCTGTCTTCACGAAGCCGGGAGCGACACAGTTAACGCAGAATTTGGGATACTTCTTGGCAAGAATCCTCGTGTAGGCGTTCAAGGCTGCTTTAGAGATTATGTAGGCTGATGGTTTAATTGGCCAGCCTTTTTCTATGTGCTTTCCTTCCTTGAAATCGTTTAGATAGGATTGCACCAATTCATCCAATCTCTCTTCTGTCAGCTCATCTGCATCATTCATTGTTTTTCTTATGCTCTCGCTAGGGATGCCCTGAAAAAAGAACCATGTCATTCTTTTTTACTTTAATGATTCTTGGAAATGAAGATCATGTTAATTGATTCTTTTATTGAAATTTAACTTTCTAGGTTAATCTGGTGCTTGGAAAAATAGCCAACACCGAGAAATGAAAGTATAGCTATCAATATTAAAAAATAAAAGATTAGTTGTGAATTTCTTACTCTTAGCTGTCCAAAGATAGAAGTAATATTCACTATTCTTGGTGATTGTACTTGCTGGAGAAGAGGAACCAGTGCTTCAGTTACTTTCTTCGTGCCATAGTAGTTTACGTTCACACATTCCTCTACTGTCTCATTGGTCTCCTCTGCCACTTCAATTAACTTCGTGAATTTGATAAACACATTTTGCTGCCCCATGACACCACAACTTTCCATTAGACAAAAAGTTTTTGGAGATCATAAGTCTAATGAGTTTCTAGTTATTCTAATATCAGTTGGAATTTTACCTCCTCGCTGAAGATAGGTAAACTGGCTATGGCCTGATAATCTCCTGTCATCCCAGCCGCTCCTGCATTGTTGACCTGTAACAAGATGGAGAGCAAAGTTTCCTTATCAATATGCTTTTTTGTTATTAGTTGCTTTACTTTTCTGCATACAAGGAAAGTTCCTAAAATATGGAAATACTTTTGGATAGCGATACAATCAGGTCTAATTTTTTGTTATGGACTTGTGTTGAAGAAGCAAAACGTCATTTTTTACCAGAATATCAAGCTTTCCGAATTGGCTCTTGACATATTCTGCCAGTGAAGCAACACTTGAAGAGTCAGCCACATCCAACTGATGAAACAAAACATCAGAAGCTCCAGAGCTTTTGAGCTTCTCAACAGCCTCAGTGCCCCTCCCCTCGTCTCGAGCTGTTAATATCACTTTCACTCCATTGGACGCGAGCTGCCTGCATATCTCAAAGCCAATTCCTTTGTTGGCCCCGGTTACCACAGCAATCCTGGAATTAGAAGAGAATAACGTTGAGAGAAGGTCAGTAACTAAGCCTTCAAAGTTGAAAAGAAACTAAGTTAACTTGTGATTGTAACTAGTATTCACCTCTTGATCTCTGCCATTTCTAGCTCACTTGTAACTTTTGTTGTGCTAGAACTGGTAGATGTGCTTGGCTGTTTGAGACTAGTCCTCTTTATAGAAGGTGAAGAGTCAATAATGGAATGGGCAAAGGACAGCCGCCTTACTTGACTGTGCGTGATTGATGACGATGGTTCTGCCTTATTTGACTTGAATAATTAATGACGATGGTTCTCTCCAATGAGAAATTTTGTTCAGTGAGAAGGGAGAAAAGTCCCAGCAGTAGGGATGCCACCGGATACGGATTATCCGCGGATATCCGCATCCGAATCCGCCTCCAATCCAGATACGGATATTATTTTTTCACATCCGTCAATATTCGTATCCGTATCCGTATCCGAAAGGTAGGTGCGGATACGGATATGGTAAAAGTAATATCTTATTCGTATCCGATCCGATATCCGAATGTTGCGTGCTTCATAATGATATCGGTATGGAGAAGACTATTCTTCAACGGAATAAGATATTAAATTTTGATATTTTGAGTTGGTGAAAAAGTAATAGTGAAAAGTATTCGATTCTTGCAAGAGCACCACATGATATTTTGAGTATTTCGACATCAACCATGTCATCTGAATCGGCATTTAGCACCGGAGGACGTGTAATCTATTCTTATAGAAGTCAAATGACAATGAATACGATGAATGTATTGATATGTACACAATAATATCATAGTATGTATCACATTTAATATTGTAGTAGATGAGATAAAAAGTAATATAAGTATTTCTGTTTAATTTATCTTTAACCATATCCATTTTTAACATATCCGATTAGTATCCGCATCCGATCCGCGAATATCCGATTTATATCTGATATCTGATTTTAGCGGATACGGATATCATTTTTTCACATCCGCCAATATCCGTATCCGTATCCGTATCCGAAGGTTGGGTGCGGATATGGATATGGTAGGGGTAATATCCGATCCGTATCCGATCCGATGGCACCCCTACCCAGCAGAGACTTGGTGCTTGTTCCTGCTTTCGAAGTTTAGTTTTTTTCCTTGAAAGTAATGTGCTTTTGATTCTTTGAATTTTGATTTTTCCGGCGGCTCAAGGATTAGTTTATTGACATTTGCTTGGAAAATTCGCACTTGAATTATTAGTTATATCAAAAAGGATAAGTGACACCTACTGGTCCAAAAGTTCTTGGAGTAAGGGCCGATTTGGTCATTGAAAGAGAGAGGAAGGGAATATGATGAGGAAATGAAGAGCTGAAGATGAAGATGTTCTCTCTCTTTTTTTAATTATTTTATGTTTGCTCAAAAAAATGAAATAAGAGGCATTTCTTCCGAGACAGTAAAGAAGGCGCGGCAAAGGGTGATGGCAGGAAGAAGAGGGAGGAGGTGAGCTGATAAGAGAACGAGGAGATAGAGAGAGAAAAAGAAGAGAGTTAAAATAGTAATAAAAAGCGTTGATCAGTATGTGAGCTGCTTCTTCCGATAGATTTTGAGATGAAAAAATATCTTCTCCTCTTTCGCCAACTAGGAGTCACATCAGATGATGGTTGGAGGAAGAAGAGCTCTTCCTTCAGCAAACAAACAAGAGAGCATGTTGATTTTACTAACTGTCAAAGAAGCATTGATCCCCTCCCCTTTCTTCCTCTCTCTCTTCCTCCCACCTCCACCGAAACAAACAGGCCCTAAGCACAGTTGAAATTTTAGACTTGTTCCACAAGATTTTTTCACGAATTGCTGATTATTTTATTTCAGTTTGTTTGTTGGTTGCATGGGGGACTCAGTCTCAATCTGCCACTGTTAATTTTTATTTTTAATAAACATAGAGACTGAGAAAACCCAAAAAAAAAAATATCATTATGACAGAAAGTAGAAATAGAGCTACAGGAGAACGAACTAAGAATATGTCTTCCTTGGCTGATCACAATTGAGAGTTCAGTTAAAATTTATAAGTGTTACGCGAAATCGGTATGCTATGATACCAATTGTTACTCTCGAGATCGACGTGTTGGGATTTGGGTCGAACAAATAGACAATCTTCTAATAGACGATTCCCATACCATTGGAGCTAAGAATAGTGCAGCATCAGCAACCCTTGAAGTAATTACTACATGTGGTTTATATCTCTCTAGGCATCGAACAATTGAAGCTGCTCCTAGATATGTACTTGCACCCTTCACATATCCAAACTGAATTATGAGATCTAAATAGAGAAACGGAAAATGTAAAAAATTTCAATAAGATATACTTAATGGAACGACGTGTCTCTGCTTTTGCCTAAAAAATTAGACAACAAGTCTAATCAGCAAGCATACATATTCAAGGATATACAAACCTGTTAATTTTTTATAACCTTAAACGACATGTATAACTGAATTAATTTAAGCTACTGCAGAATATATATAATTATTCACACTCTTCACAAAGTGTAAACACTGAAATAACAGGTCTGCGAAAAAAGGAAGCACATTTGAATAGATGACAAATAAAATGCATTTGGATAGCTTGATCAGGCAAGGAGACAACATCAGTAATGATTTTTAAATTATTCAAGATGAAGTTTGATTATAAGTGTATCAATGTATTTATATCTTCAGGAAAAGACAATTTATCTGTACCTAGTTAACTTGAAAAGACCTTTAGAGGACAGTGACAAGATTTACAAATAGTTTGCAAGATCAGTGACTCCTGAGTGGTGATAAAATAAGGATTGACTCTAAGACCAGAGCTCCATGTGTGTATCGTATACAACAGCCAATTGATAATCAGAAGAAGTATAATAGTTTACTCTGTTTTCAGATTATATAGCTCACCCAATAAAACAAGAATGGGACCGGACGTGATTAAAGTACTATGTAGAAAAGATTCAGAGGATATGAGATGAATCAACAATGAAACAGAAGGTGGAGTATATGGAATTTAATTCTGGTGGAAGAAAGTGAACTGAAGTCCCAGTCTTCTGTTCATATCACTGACTAAGAAAGACTGCAAAATATGATCATTACTACAAATAAAATTGGAAATATAGAAAGGTGGGTGAAGTGAGGAGACCCATTAGTAGAGATGCAACGGGACCACATTATTTATGTTAAAGGTAACTTCGCAAAGATAACAATAACCGCCACATTGTTTATGTTAAAGGTAACTACCCAGATATAATTATAACCATGTATAATTGATAAAGCTAAGAAATCAAGGGGAACCAATAAACTCATTGAGTTTAAAGGGAAGAAAAGGGAAACATAAGAAGAAGTTCTAATCTATGAAGTGCAGAAGTTTCTACTGTGAAGCCATGCAGTATTGGACACATGTCAGACCCCATGAAAATATCGGACACAACTCTTTTTGCCATGTCATTGTCATTCCATGCGTACTTTTTCAGAATTTTCCATGTGTCAGCTCAAATTCTCTCATGTGAAATAATATGGGCATGTATGTTACCATGCCTTTTAGGAGACAACCCTTTTTAGAGTAATAACAAGTGGGCTTGCTAACAATGAATTTGTGCGTATTAACATGCTTTTTTCTATACTGGTGAACCCACCCATAAATGCACGATTTTTGCAAAGAAAAAGTGAGCACAAACTTACTTCTTCCAGCTTACTAGAACCTTCAGATGACAACGAACATCCTAAAAATGAAACAAAAAAGAAAATTAGCGGCTTCAAGAACACAACAAGAAGTGCCTGAAGCAGCCACTACCTGAATTGGCAACCGCAACTTCATAAGCCACCGACACAGTCACCTCGATCCCAAACCTCTTCGCCACATCCAGAGTTTCTCTCTGAGCACCAGTTGGGTCCACTATACAATCATCAAATACACCACCAAATTAGCAAAGCCTGAAACTTTCAATCCAAATACCAAAAAATCACAATCCTTACTTGCTCCCATGTTAGTAATTATACAAACTCCCCTCTCCACAGCCAATGGCAACAGCATTGACATCCACTCCGAAACTACGAAAATGCTATCAATCAGCGACCATCATGTATTTGTAATTTGCAAAGAAATGATTTTTTAAAAAATTTACTTTTTGGGTCGTAGCCCTTGCCACCAGAGAGCATGGCTTGGTAGCGATCGGCGAGGGTTCGTTCGGCCAAGCACTCAAGCACGATGTAATCGAGCTGCGGAACTCGGCGGAGCAATCTAAGGGCGGCCGCCGGCCTGTCGCCGGCGAAACCGGCCCCACAGCCGACGTATACATTGTCCTTGAGCCTCTGAGGGTTCTCTCTCTGATAGTTGGGGGAGGATTAGCGATTGTAGTGTTGATTCTTTTTGTTGAAATTTGAAAGGGAAAAAAAAAGTTTGGGAGATTGGGGAATTAAAATTACCAGTTTGATCAGAGAGTCTTGTACTTGAGAATTGGGGTCTGTTTGCATATCCATTTTTGAGCGATGGAGACGATCAGTTTGTTACTGAGCACTGAGGGAGGAAAAACTAGACTCTCTTATCTTTGGGCAAGAACAAAGGAAGAAATTAGCCGCCCAAGGGCGGGCCGCGGCCGCGGCCGCGGACACAGACACAGGCACCTATCAGATTGATGGAGGCACCCATCAGAGCAAGGCACCCACCAGGTCGAGCCGTATTGATTTTTAGCTGCAACTCGTAAAATTACAACTCACAAAGTTTATTTTTAATTTCTTATTGTTTGTTTCGTAATAAAATAACAAGCAAAATGATCTCTCTCATTTTCTCACTTATACCTGCTACAGTTAATTTTATGATCATGTAAATTTTATTTTTATACTCACAGTTTTACAGTTGCTTCAGTTAATTTTGTAATCATTTAAATTTCACTTTAATACACTTGCAATCTAAAGCAATTACTCGATAATTAATATATAATTTAATAGTACTTACTTTTTTATTTAATTTTTTAATTTTGTTAATTTTTCTTTTTTATTATTTTAATATTATTTTAATATTTAATATGTTATTACTTAATATAATAGTGTAATTTAATATTTTATAATTTTTTAAATATTTTATGAATATTTTAATATTTTATTAATTAACAATTTTATGTATATTATAATACAAAAATATTATGTAATTGATTTTAATATTTTATTAGTATAACAATATTATATATACTACACACATTCAGATTTTTATATTTTATTAATATACCAAATTTATTATTATAATAATATTTTAAATTATGATGTTATTTAATCTTATATATAGTGATTGGTTAGAAAATATGCTCAACAAGAAAAGTAAAATAGATTAAGAAAAGTCCCTGGTTTGACTGGATCATGCTGAAAAATGAAAAATGAGAGGTCAAGGGAATTGCTTAGTTTTCCAGATTCCTACTGGAAATCTGATATCAGTGCAGCTTATTTCAAAGTTTCCTTTTGAATTTTACAGGGGGAGAACACAGTTTGTCTCTAGGAATCAGCTTATATGGCAACTTTCCTCCCCTTATAATCTAAAAGATATGTGCTTAGAGAGCATCTTCCCTTCTCAACTAATTCATATGGTGGTGATCTGCTCAATATGGGGGCATGTTATCTGTGTCTAAATTCCAACATAGAAATGTACTAGTTGTAATAAGTGTTCATGTCATCTGTGTCTAAATTCCAACATAGAAATGTACTAGTTGTAATAAGTGTCACTCATCCATATTTTAGAGGTCCTACAAGTTGATTTATCATTTGGCTGCACAGGAATTTTTCTTCTTATGCCCGCTGGTTCCCGATATTTTTTTTCACAATTCTTTCAAGTTATGTGGTGGATTTAGTCTCATTTCATCATAGTAGAAGAAATCACAAAGAGAACAACAGAGTAAGGGACTAGAATACGCTAAGGCACACTGTTGACATCACTCTCATTAAAACAAGAACTGAATAGGTACACAAAAGATTGCAACACGACTTTGTTTTTTCCTGGAATAGGGAATGGAATTACGAGGTCTTTATAACATTTCCTGGCAGTCCATATGTGCAAGTATGTTGCTTTATCTGTTGTTGCAAGGATTCACATCTCCAAGCAGATCTGGGATTCATTTCAGTCATCCGTCAAGTTTAATGAATGGGTGATGTTTTTCTGAACACGCGTGTCCTTGAATGAATGCAGTGGGGGTTATTAGCAAGGCTTTGATAAGGGTCAAAACCAAATCCAGGTTCAGGGTTTAGAATGATGAGTCCCATACCCAGCCTGCAGGGTTTACAATTGCAATTCTCATACTTGACCTGAATATAAGTCAGATTTGAATTTAACTGTTGTACCAAACTCGATTTTGGAAATCGCAACAAATCCTGATAGGTTCCAATGAGATACAAACCTGTCCGACTTGCACCCTTACTTTCCCCCTCAATATTGGAAAGCAGGGCAAGAGAAACAACATTACATTCATTGAATATTGTTTTGTTACGACCTGTTTAATGAAACGTGTGCAGGGGGACGTAAAAGGGAAATCATTGCGTAATTCCTTAAAAAAAAAAGTAAAATTCATTGGATATAGTTTATTCTCAAGGGAAAAATAAAGATCTTAAATATTGCAATCCAGGTTACATAATCTGTTTCTTACCAAAATATCAAGCTTTGTGTCAGCTAAGCAAGATGTCAGCTAAATCCAGCTTCCCAACAGCTTCAGTGCCCTTTCCCCCATTTATAGCTGTCAATATCACCATGACTCCTTGGATGCTGGCCACAAATTAATCTCCAGTCCAATTCCTTTGTTGGACTCTGTAACCATTGCAATCCTACAATAAACAAAGTTCAGAATCAGCAAATTTTGAGTTTGTGAGCATGCCATTGATAGAAATTATCATTAATTAAAATTTTGAAAGTAGATTCTGACACCCCCCCCCCCCCCCAACTCCCTTGGAGATCCTTTGTGAATTTCACTCTTCCATCTCTAACCTCTTAGGTGGAAATTGAGAAGGGCCCCATTCTTTCACCTGTGTGAGCTGAAAGCGTGAAATAAGATATGGAGCAAGCTTCCCATGCTAAATAATCAATGAAATTTCTTATGGTCTCTGTGCATTGATTATCCAGTAGTTCCGTATGCAGGAATCCCGTGGTCGAGGAGAGAAAGCAAAAACTTTTCAAAGAAGAAAGATGCAACTCTTCTACTGTGATGAAAAAGGTGTGCTGATCTGGTAAAAAGTCTTCAAATTTCCATTCCTGTTTTTTTTTTTGAAGTTTATCTATGTTTTTCCATAGTCTAGTATGTATTTGGATTTTTCATCTAATCTTTTGTTGTTTCTTCTCATATCACTGTGTATGGATACTTCAACTCCATGTTTGGATCGTCTCTCCCTTGCTTTATTTTGGATTCATATAATGTTTCCATCATATTCTGTTCAATTAAATAGCACAGCCATATTCTACCCTATACTCAAAGAAAAGAGCAAAAGGAAAAAAAAAAATGAAGAAGAATGAAAAAAAAGAAGAACTGGGGACAATAAAATATAACCATGGATTGTTTAATTATCCCTGCTGCTTTCTGCTAGCTGTTGAACACTTTAATACATATCAATCATAGATTGAGGAACCATCATCATGCTAGATTATTAGTTCTTTATCCAAATGGTGTCAGCGATATCGTTCAAAACCCAAGTTTGAAGGCATAGTGGAAAGAGTGACCAAGTTATTTTGACCGGTTACAAGAATAACAACAAAGTCTTTATCCCAAATTCTTGGGGTCAACTAAATGAATCATTTCTTCCATTAAGCTCTACTAAGGGTCATCTCCTTGGTAACACAAAGCATTAACATATGAACTTGATATCTGTCCTCTATGGTTCGCTGCAAATTGCATAGCTGATGTCTTTAGAAGTAGCAGTATCAACAATGGATGAAGTGCATAATATCACGAACTAATTGTCTAGCATCATTTTGAGTCTAGCTGCAAGTTAAATACAGTCTGCTTGAACCCTCTGTCAATAAATTTCCTGGTCATCTTGTAGAGTTGGAGTCAGACAGTTGTAGGAATGTAATTCTTGATGCCAGGTAATTTGCAGAAATATGCATAAACAAATTCCCGACGCAGCAAATGGAAGGTATTCTATGTATTGGAAAAATTCAAAGATATGCTTGAAGAGATGGAGATAATGTTGGAAAGAGAGAGGATGTAATCGAGGAAGTCGACAAGGATCGTCGAGGAAGTCGACGAAGGAAGGACAGCAGCAAAAGCGGGTCAGCAGAAGCAGCAGCAGGAGTTCGGTCGACCGGCCCAGTCGACCGCCCGCAGTAGCAGGAGTTCGGTCGACCGGTCCGGTCGACCGACGTGCACAACATGCACAAGGCATCAGCGGTCGACCGTTCCGATCGACCGCAGGAGGAGCTCGGTCGACCGGTCGACCGACCGGTCGACCGACTGAAGTGCCCCAACTCTCGGTTGGGCCTGGTCAACCGGTGTATAGGGTCGATCGACCGACAGTCGGGTTCATGGCTGTTTTGCTGAATTAGGAATCCTTTGTATAAAAGGCGGAATTTCTAGGGTTTTGTAGTACCAGGGAAAATTGTAGCTCTCTTGATACTCAAAGGTGCTTCAAGTATTGTAATTGATTAATCCAATCAATAGAAACTCTCTTTCCTTGCCCCGAGGACGTAGGCAATAAGGCCGAATCTCGTTAATCTTTGTTTTCGTATTCTTTTTCTGAGATTGTGATATTTGTGCTGCTGTTTGGAATTGTTCTTCGTGTTTTGGAGATCTAGGGCTTCCTCTTCTGGTTGTTGTCAGGGCACAACAAGTGGTATCAGAGCATCTCAGGTTTCGCTTGGGATTTTTCTAGAGATTCGGAGGGCATCGGGAACTGTTTCGGTAGAGATCGTGTGTCGATCTCAGATCAGCGGTAGTTTTGTTCGTGGGATCGTGTGTCGATCACAGAACAACACAAGGAGTGCTCAAGGAATCATTGGTGGAGTAGATCCGGTGAGAAACTCAATATAGGATTTCGGGAAGAAGGTAAAATCTGATTTTTTATCGAAGTTGGTATCTATTTCCAGTTGTTTGTTTCCGCATACATAGAGGATCTAGATAGATGGCAGAAGAAAGTACTTCAGTTAAGACCATGAATCCTCATCCGAGGATAGACGTGGTGAAGTTCAATGGCACAAATAATTTCGGGATGTGGAGATGTGAGGTTATGGATGCCCTGAATGCATCGAACCTCAAGGATACTCTCCTTCTGGAGAAGAAGCGAAGTTCGACCACTGATGAAGTGTGAGAGAAGATGAACAGGTCTGCGTGTGGGTTGATTCATTCGTGTCTAACACAAGACATCAAATATCTTGTGTTATACGAGACGTCGGCGAAGCATTTGTGGGAGACCCTTGAGAAGAAATATCTGACCAAGAGTATCGAATCTAGATTGCAGCTGAAGAGTAAGCTGTACGGGTTTCAGATGAAGAAGGGGAGCTCCGTAAATGAACATATCAACCGCTACACGAAGCTTCTTACAGATTTGGTGAACGTGGATGTCAAGATAGATGAGGAAGACAAGGCAGTGATCCTCCTGAACTCACTTCCGGCGGAGGAGTATGAGACATTCACTCTAACCTTTATCAATGGTAGACAGACTCTGGACTATCATGAAGTGTCGTCTGCATTAGCAAACTATGAGACGAGGAGAAAGGAGAGACATCCTTCTCAGTCAAGCTCATCGGCGGAGGCACTGGCAGTAAGAGGCAGGGGTTCATCAAGGAAGGGCAAGGAGGAAAGAGGAAGATCTAAGTTCAGGCCGGGTTACAGGGATCTAAAAAGGAACCAGTGTGCCTTCTGCAAAGAAATAGGGCACTGAAAAGTGGACTGTCCAAAGTTCAAAGGCAAGAAGAAGGAATCGAAGTCTGAAGCAAATCTCGCAAAGGTGGTTAGTACTCAGAGCAGTAAATCACAAGCAGATGGATCAGGCTCAGATTCATCGGTGTTCTCATTTTCAGTCACTACTCCCATCGTAGGCTACTCAGGAGATAATGAGTGGATCTTGGATACAGGTGCTACATACCAAGTATGCCCTAATCGGGACTGGTTTTCTAGCTTTGAGAAGCTTGAGGGGTGTTCAGTCGTTATGGGCGATGATCATCCATGCATCATTGAGGGTGTAGGTACAATCCAAATTAAAATGTTTGATGGGATGGTTAGGGAGCTGAAGGAAGTGAGGTATGTACCTCAGTTGAAGAGAAACCTGATTTCTGTTGGAGCTTTAGAGTCATTGAGCCTTGCGGTGTCGATTAAGGAAGGAGTCCTTAGGATGACAAAAGGTTCGATGGTGGTGTTGAAGGCCGATCGCCGGAACAATCTATACTACTTGAAGGGTAGTACGGTGACAGGGCAAGTGGCGGCTTCTACCAGTTCAGATGAAGATTCAACCAGGCTGTGGCACATGAAGCTGGGACATGCAGGAGAGAAGTCATTGCAAACTCTTACAAGGCAAGGGTTATTGAAGGGTGCCGGAACCTGTAAGATGAAATTCTGTGAACACTGTATCGTCGGCAAGATTTAACGCCCCGATCCCAAGAATATGGAGACGTTATGGCGACGCACATACGCAGGGCGGAAAACCCTCACGTATGTACGCTAAGTCTCAATACAGGAAATCACCTCCATAGTTATAAGAGTTCCAGCAGGAAATAAGTATAAGAATACCTGCAGAAAGATGTTAGTGATAATAACAGATAGGAAAACAGGGATAAATAAGATAAGAGCAATAAATCATAAAGATACCTATGAAGGGTCTCGATGAGGAGTCTCCTATGTGCACAATAGACTATCTGACAATACGATAACTCAGATCTCCAACCTGGGCAAAAAAAACCCAGGGTCGTCAGAAGGCGACCTAGTGAGTAGTAAAATGAAGGAGGTAGTAATATCTACTATAGTAATACAAGCACGATAATAATATATAATACATGATGATGTATTAGTGATACCATAGAATAAGCATATAATAAGCAGTAGAAATATATAAACATGTCATCTTTTAATACCATCACTACCTAGCTGGTTATCATCGGGTCCTGTCTATAGTCGTATCCAGTTTATATAATAAATAATGTTGTCTAGTGGTGACATAATAGAAATGAACATGCTAGTGGTGACGTGATAGAAGTGAACATGCAGATGGGCATATGCAATATAACCATAATACGGTGTTGTGCATAGACAGTAATGATGTCTGCAAGGTATACAGAAAACAGAATATATGCAATGAAGAGTATATATATACATGAGTAGTATGCCACCATAGAAAGTGTAACATGTACTAGGTAAAGGAACAAAGTATACATGTAACATGATAGCGGCTGAATGATCAGGTACAGTAACAAGTACAACTAAACAATAGAATACATGTATCAGGCAAGCCATGTTATTTATCCAATAGTAGCAATCAGTACCGCCTGCTATTTTAATCAATCTCTTCCAGTGTCCCATACCACTGGCAGTTCATACTAGAGCTCGCACTCTAGTCGAACCCATCCGGACATGGCATATGGTACCATTATTCAAACGAGAGAGTGACCAAATAACAAGTGTTCCCGACGTCACTATTGTTTATATCATTTTATTATGTTCATTGGAAACCAACTGGTCGAGGAGCTCTAGTCAGGTGGGTGTATCCCGTGCATGCCCGGGACAACGACCTAAACAGACCCCTGGCTGCTGAGACCAGGACCAGCCCGCTAAGGATGTAACATGTAACGGGAACTCAATGAGTTAAAACAATAACGGGAAACGGGAGCTTATGAGCTATAACAGACGGTAGCCAGCACTACCCCGTCCCCTACAGTGGGACAAATAATGGATCCAGACATCCACCCGACAAGACCTAATCAACCGTCAAGTCTCCCCCATACCCAAATTCTCTTTATTATCTTTCACTATACAGTATATCAGGAACAAGTATAGGATATGGTACATGTAACACGATAACATAACATGAGCTCTGTTGATAGCACAAAATACGATAACGGGAAACGGGAAACATTAGATGTGGGATTTCACACATCGCATATCAACGGCTCATGTATCGAGTAACGGGAATATCAATAACAGTAACGGGAAACAATCATGTAACAAGAATACAGGGATAATATGGAACAATAATACATGTAATATGGACGGTGATCCATATGACAAGAAGATAGAAACAAGGCATGCATGTACACTCGTGCGATGAACATATGTAACAGTAATGTGTGAACATGAGATAACTGTGTATCTAGCATTCATGTAACGATGATATCAAATATATGAAATGATGGTATCTAGTGAATTGGTGTATCCGTGTCCCACTAATAGTGTACAGGGTATCCGTGTAACAGTAACTCCATAACATGCAATAGCAGTGTTGGTGTCTCCGTATATCAGTGAATGACAATATATCGTGTAATGCGTGATATGTCTACAAGTACCTACAATGACAGTGTTTAGCAAAACGAACGTGCACTCATAGTGTCCCCTGTCCCATACTCTAGAATATCCGTGTAACTGGAATGTATGTACTAGAATTACAAGGGTGGCGTTTCAGCGTCGTCCGTGGGTTGGTACAGTGGCTATACCACATAATCGAATGTGATACTGTATTTATTATCATGATTCTAATATTGATTACAATAGGATAGATATCACAAAATTATTATTATATATAATTATGTATTTTTAGTTATCAAGTTATTGGCTAAGTTATTGAAAATTAATTATGATTATAGTATCACTTATGTTCACTGAATCATCATTTATGTTCTAATTACAGTGATTGATCGATAACTATAGTTTTATTAAACAATATTTATAATAACGATTTATTAATTAAAGTAAGCAACCAATTTCATTAAACACAATAAAATAGAAGTTATAAAAGAAAACACTCACAAACTAGCTATGGGAAGGTAGCTCTCTTCCCCACGATCGCAACGGATCTAGAATCGTCCAAATCGGAGTTCGGGTGCTCCAGATATCGCCCGAATACTAAATCATAATAAAAAGGGTTAAATATAATGTTTCCATCATATTCTGTTCAATTAAATAGCACAGCCATATTCTACCCTATACTCAAAGAAAAGGGCAAAAAGGAAAAAAAATGAAGAAGAATGAAAGAAAAAAGAAGAACTGGGAACAATAAAATGAACTGGGAACAATAAAATATAACCATGGATTGTTTAATTATCGCTGCTGCTTTCTGCTAGCTGTTGAACACTTTAATACATATCAATCATAGATTGAGGAACCATCATCATGCTAGATTATTAGTTCTTTATCCAAATGGTGTCAGCGATATCGTTCAAAACCCAAGTTTGAAGGCATAGTGGAAAGAGTGACCAAGTTATTTTGACCGGTTACAAGAATAACAACAAAGTCTTTATCCCAAATTCTTGCAGTCAACTAAATGAATCATTTCTTCCATTAAGCTCTACTAAGGGTCATCTCCTTGGTAACACAAAGCATTAACATATGAACTTGATATCTGTCCTCTATGGTTCGCTGCAAATTGCATAGCTGATGTCTTTAGAAGTAGCAGTATCAACAATGGATGAAGAGCATAATGTCACGAACTAATTGTCTAGCATCATTTTGAGTCTAGCTGCAAGTTAAATAGAGTCTGCTTAACCCTCTGTCAATAAATTTGCTGGGCATCTTGTAGATTTGGAGTCAGACAGTTGTAGGCATGTAATTCTTGTTGCCAGCTAATTTGCAGAAATATGCAGAAACAAGCAAATGGAAGGTATTCTATGTATTGGAATAATTCAAAGACATACTTGAAGAGATGGAGATAAAGTCATTTCTCTTATTCAAACTCAAACCACCATACACACCATACAATCATTTATTTCTTCTTCTAGGCAAACTCATAGTACATTTTCTGCTATATATAGCATGGACTCTATATGTTGCACAAACACGGACACGCCCGACACATACGAGACACAACACGCTAATACGAAAAATTTTAGAAGTACACCGAAAACAAAAGTAGCATGTGCGATACATGTATATGCAAGTCTCGGACACATGTCCGACATTACACGGCCTCACAATAGAAGTGTGTGCGCTATATAGCATATATTTTCTCTTACTCAAATGGAACTACCTCTGTTTGATCATAGAAAAGGCCGGAAGGGCTACCATCTGGAAACAAGGCACACATCACTGGACCTTTAGCACCTTCTTCAGCAGTCAAGATCCCAGTATGGAAGTTTATGTCTGTCTTCACAAAGCCGGGAGCGACACAGTTAACGCAAATTTGGGATACTTCTTGGCAAGAATCCTCGTGTAGGCATTCAAGGCTGCTTTAGAGATTATGTAGGCTGATGGTTTAATTGGCCAGCCTTTTTCTATGTGCTTTCCTTCCTTGAAATCGTTTAGATAGGATTGCACCAATTCATCCAATCTCTCTTCTGTCAGCTCATCTGCATCATTCATTGTTTTTCTTATGCTCTCGCTAGGGACGCCCTGAAAAAAGAACCATGTCATTCTTTTTTACTTTAATGATTCTTGGAAATGAAGATCATGTTAGTTGATTCTTTTATTGAAATTTGACTTTCTAGGTTAATCTGGTGCTTGGAAAAATAGCCAACACCGGGAAATGAAAGTATAGCTATCAATATTCAATAATAAAAGGTTAGTTGTGGATTTCTTACTCTTAGCTGTCCAAAGATAGAAGTAATATTCACTATTCTTGGTGATTGTACTTGCTGGAGAAGAGGAAGCAGTGCTTCAGTTACTTTCTTCGTGCCATAGTAGTTTATGTTCACACATTCCTCTACTGTCTCATTGGTCTCTTCCGCCACTTCAATTAACTTCATGAATTTGACAAACCCATTTTGCTGCCCCATGACACCACAACTTTCCATTAGACAAAAAGTTTTTGAAGATCATAAGTCTAATGAGTTTCTAGCTATTCTAATTTCAGTTGGAGTTTTACCTCCTCGCTGAAGATAGGTAAACTGGCTATGGCCTGATAATCTCCTGTCATCCCACCCACTCCTGCATTGTTGACCTGTAACAAGGGACAGAGAGCAAAGTTTCCTTATCAATATGCTTTTTTGTTATTAGTTGCTTTACTTTTCTGCATACAAGGAAAGTTCCTAAAATATGGAAATACTTTTAGATAGCGATACAATCAGGACTAATTTTTTGTTATGGACTTGTGTTGAAGAAGCTAAACGTCATTTTTTACCAGAATATCAAGCTTTCCGAATTGGGTCTTGACATATTCTGCCAGTGAAGCAACACTTGAAGAGTCGGCCACATCCAACTGATGAAACAAAACATCGGAAGCTCCAGAGTTTTGAGCTTCTCAACAGCCTCAGTGCCCCTCACCTCGTCTCGAGCTGTTAATATCACTTTCACTCCATTGGACGCGAGCTGCCTGCATATCTCAAAGCCAATTCCTTTGTTGGCCCCGGTTACCACTGCAATCCTGGAAATAGAAGCGAGTAACGTTAAGAGAAGGTCAGTAACTAAGCCTTCAAAGTTGAAAAGAAACTAAGTTAACTTGTGACTGTAACTAGCACGCACCTCTTGATCTCTGCCATTTCTAGCTCACTTGTAACTTTGTTGTACTAGAATTGGTAGATGTGCTTGGTTGTTTGAGACTAGTCCTCTTTATATAGCGTGAAGAGTCAATAATGGAATGGGCAAAAGACAGCTGCCTTGCTTGACTGTGAGTGATTGATGACGATGGTTCTGCCTTATTTGACTCTGAATGATAGATGACGATGGTTCTCTCCAATGAGAAATTTTGCTCAGTGAGAAGGGAGAAAAGTCCCAGCAGAGACTCGGTGCTTGTTCCTGCTTTCAAAGTTTAGTTTTTTTTCCCTTGAAAGTAATGTGCTTTTGATTCTTTGAATTTTGACTTTTCCGGCGGCTCAAGGATTAGTTTATTTACATTTGCTTGGAAAATTCGCACTTGTATTATTAGTTATATCAAAAAGGATAAGTGACTCCTAATGGTCCAAAAGTTCATGGAGTAAGGGCCGGTTTGGTCATTGAAAGAGAGAGGAAGAGAACATGGAAGAAGAAATGAAGGACGGAAGATGCTCTCTCTCTAGTATCTTTTTAATTATTTTATGTTTGCCCAAGAAATGAATTAAGAGAGGCATCTCTTCCGAGACAATAAAGAAGACACGGGAAAGAGTGATGGCAGGAAGAAGAGGGAGGAGGTGAGCTGATCAGAGAATGAGGAGATAGAGAGAGAAAAAGAAGAGAGTTAAAATAGTAATAAAAAGCGTTGATCCTTGTGCGAGCTGCTTCTTCCGATGGATTCTGAGAGGAAGAAATATCTTCTCCTCTTTCGCCAACTAGGAGTTGTTGTGCTCGGAGACAACAACCCTTAGAGGATCCAACCAGATCTCAATCACCAAGAACAATGAAAACAAAAACTAGAAGAAGAACCAATCGCAAAAACCAGATCTAACGAGGTTCGGCCAACTTGCCTACGTCCTCGGGGCAATTCACGGAGAGAGTTTTCTTTATGGAAGATGGATTACAATAGCTCTAGATCTCTATCAACACAAGAGAGTCCGCAGCTATACTTTGTCTAAGCACTAAACCCTAGAAAATTACAACCAGGGCTTAAATACATAACTTCCCGAAACAACAGATTTCGCCCAAAACCCGACTGTCGGTCGACCGGACCGGTCGACCGACTCCCTCTTCCGGTCGACCGAGCCGGTCGACCGAAACAAACAGAGAGTTGGGTTGCTTACAGAGACCCTTTTCGGTCGACCGGTCCGGTCGACCGAAGCAACCAGTCGACCGGTCCGGTCGACCGATGCAACCTGGGAGCAAACCTGTGCACTTCGTGCACGTCGGTCGACCGGTCCGGTCGACCGACCTCCTGAATTTTCTGCTGCTGCTTCTTTTCCTGCCTGCTGTTTCGTCGCCTTTCGTCGTAGACTCCTTGGCAGTCTTCAACAGCACATGGCATGACTTCACTTCCTCTACTGTACTCTCTCCTCCAACAATTCTCCACCTCGGTGAAGATTGTTAAATCTGAGCCGAACACCGACTCGAAAGCGACTGCACCAATCTGGTTGCCTACGTACCCCTTGCCCAAGGGATCAAGCCATCCGTAGTTCATCCAAATGAGCTTCGACAAGCTCACTTCACCTGAAGGATCTGGAGCAAGTCTTTGCAGTGTGCAAACTTTACTCCCGACACCACCTTTGTAAGCATATCGGCCGGATTCTCCGAAGTATGAATCTTCAATAAATTTATGTCATCTTCCTCCAGAATCTCCCAAACAAAGTGATACCTGACATCGATGTGCTTCGTCCTTGCGTGGTAGACTTGGTTCCTTGCCAAATAAATGGCACTCATACTGTCACAGTGTATCTTCAAGATCTCCTGTTCCACTCCCAAGTCATCTAACAATCCCTGAAGCCAAATCGCCTCCTTCATGGCCTCGGTCAAGGCCATATACTCAGCCTCTGTAGTCGACAACGCAACTGTGGACTGAAGTGTGGAGCGCCAACTCACCGGTGCCTGTGAGAATGTGAATACATACCCCGTCGTCGACCGGCGTTTGTCAAGATCACCTGCATAGTCCGAATCCACGTACCCTATGCATTCTTGCTTCCCAGTGTTGTCCTTCTCAAACACGAGGCCTACATCAACAGTACCCTTGATGTACCTCAGGATCCACTTCACTGCTTCCCAATGACCCTGACCTGGATCATGCATATATCTGCTAACCATGGAAACTGCCTGTGATAGATCCGGCCTTGTACACACCATTGCATACATCAAGCTTCCTACTGCATTGGCATATGGTACATGAGTCATATGCTCACGCTCCTGAACACTCCTTGGAGACATCTTCGCTGACAACTTGAAGTGCGGCGCCATTGGTGTACTTACAGTCTTTGTATCTTTCCCGATATTAAATCTCTGCAGTACCTTCTCCAGATAGCCCTTCTGAGTCAAGCTAATCCTGCCAGCTTCCCTGTCCCTTGTGATCTCCATACCCAATACTTTCCTTGCTTCTCCCAGGTCCTTCATCTCGAACTCAGACGATAAAGTCCTCTTCAGAGAATCAATTGCAGATCTTGACCTAGAAGCAATTAGCATATCATCTACATAAAGTAGTAGATAGACATACTCACCAGATGGTAACTTGTTGTAGTACACACATGGATCATAATGGCTTCTTGTGTACTTCTTCTTCCTGATGAAGCTGTCAAATCGCTTGTACCATTGTCTTGGAGACTGCTTCAACCCGTATAGTGATTTCTTCAGCTTGCATACCAACTCCTCTTTCCCTGTAGTTTTATAACCTGTGGGCTGAGTCATGTAGATCTCCTCCTCAAGATCGCCGTGGAGAAAGGCGGTCTTCACATCAAGTTGGTCAAGGTCCAACTCGTTCTGTGCCACCAAGGCCAATAGGATCCGAATAGACGAGTGTTTTACAACTGGGGAGAACACCTCGTTGTAGTCGATCCCTTCTTTCTGTGCGTAGCCTTTAACCACCAGCCTTGCCTTGTAGCGCACTTTGTCTTCTTGGAGTGATCCCTGCTTCTTAGCAAATACCCACTTACACCCTATGGCTTTCTTCCCCTTGGGCAACTTGGTCAGTTCCCATGTGTTGTTCTTATAAAGAGACTGCATCTCTTCATTCATGGCCCCTTTCCATAACTCCGCTTCTGAACTGATTTCAGCTTCCCTGAAAGTAGATGGAATGGCCTCTTCAACAACTGGAAGTGCATGTGCAATCACCATGTCTGTAGTGAGCCAGCCAGGTTTCCTGGCATTCCTCCTTGGTCTTCCAACTGCAGTGGGATCTGGAACCGTATCCATAACCTGTTCCTGATCTTCTTCAACAACCTCAGCATCTTCTTCTGCAACTTGATTACCTCCCTGTGTCACCTCAGGAATGATTCTCACTGATACTGAGTCTTCTAGAGATGGTGGATCTGCATCACTCTCCACCTGCTGCAATTGCTCCTTGGTCTTCCCAGTCTCCACCTGCTGAGAGACTGTAGGCTTCATCATCGAGGCCTCATCAAAAGTGACATTTCTGCTGATTATGAATTTGTTGTCCTGT
This sequence comes from Agave tequilana, assembly GCA_038442645.1. Taxonomy (NCBI): domain Eukaryota; kingdom Viridiplantae; phylum Streptophyta; class Magnoliopsida; order Asparagales; family Asparagaceae; genus Agave; species Agave tequilana. The sequence goes on along the minus strand of JAVJIF010032663.1, from coordinate 206,122 downwards.
TGGTCCCAGATCTTGAACCCCTTGGTTCCCTTCTTGAAGCCAACAAACACCCCTTTCTTCGCTCTCGGATCCAATTTGTCTTCTTTTACGTGATAGTAGGCTGGACATCCAAATATCCGGAGCGCATCATAATCTTCTGCAGCTTTACCTGACCAAGCTTCAAGAGGGGTCTTCCCCCCAATTGCAGATGACGGCAACCTGTTGACGAGATGGCATGCATACCCCAAAGCTTCAGCCCAGAACTTCTTTGGTAATCCTGCATTCGACAATATGCACCGAACTTTCTCTAGCAAAGTCCGGTTCATTCTTTCAGCCACCCCATTCTGTTGCGGAGTTTCCCTCACTGTGAAGTGTCTCTCTATGCCCTCATCAAGACATAGCTTCTGGAAAGGGTCTGACTTGTACTCTCCTCCGTTGTCAGAACGAAGGACCTTGATTTTTCTTCCTGTACTCCTTTCCTGATTAACCTTCCACTTCACAAACAATTCTAGGACTTCATCCTTGTGTCGCATGGTGTACACCCAGCATCGCCTAGAATAATCATCGATAAACGACACAAAGTAATGGGTTCCCCCTATTGATGCAGTCTTTGTGGGTCCCCATACATCCGTGTGAACATAATCAAGAATGCCTTCGGTGCAGTGTGAAGCTGTACCAAACTTCACCTTCGTCTTCTTGCCTATGATGCAATGTTCACACAGATCCAGTTTGCAGGTCTCTGCACCCTTCAGTAGCCCTTTCCTCACAAGAGCTTGCATAGATTTCTCCCCTGCATGTCCCAGCCTCATGTGCCATAGCCGGGTTTGATCTTCCTTCTGACTGGTCGAAGCTGCCACCTGCCCTGTCACTGTACTACCCTTCAAGTAATACAAATTGTTCCTGCGGTTGGCCTTCAACACCACCATTGAGCCCTTCGTCATTTTAAGAACACCCTCTTTAATAGACACACCGAGCCCCAATGATTCCAAAGCACCCACTGAGATCAAGTTCCTCTTCAGCTGAGGGACATATCTCACTTCCTTCAGCTCCCTTACCATCCCGTCGAACATCCTGATAGGAATTGTGCCTACACCCTCCATGATGCATGGATGATCATCGCCCATGACGACCGAACATCCCTCCAGCTTCTCAAGACTAGTAAACCAATCTCGATTAGGGCATACATGATATGTAGCACCTGTGTCCAGGATCCACTCGTTTTCCCTCGAGTACCCTACAACAGGAGTAGTAACTGAAAACGAGAATACCGAAGAATCTGAATCTGAATCCTCTGCCTGTGATTTACTGCTAGCAGCCTTTGTCACTCTTGCCAGATTTGTCTCAGATTTTGATTCCTTCTTCTTCCCCTTGTACTTTGGACAGTCAATTTTCCAGTGCCCAAACTCTTTGCAATACATGCACTGGTCTTTCTTAAGATCCCTTAAGCCCGGTCTTGACTTCGATCTTCCTCTCACCTCCTTGCCTTTCCTTGATGAGCTCCTGCTTCTTACCTCCAAAGCCTCTGCTGATGAACTAGATCTCCCAGAATGTTTCTCATTCTTCCTTTTCTCATAACTCATCAGTGCTGACGATATCTCATCATAGTCTAAGGTTTGCCTTCCATTTAGGAATGTCATTGTAAATATCTCATACTCCTCCGGTGGAAGAGAGTTCAGGAGAACGACTGACTTGTCTTCCTCACTTATAATGGCATCCACATTTAGCAAATCCGTAAGAAGCTTTGTAAACCTGTTTAGGTGCTCATTTACTGTGCTTCCCCTCTGCATCCTGAACAAATACAGCTTGCTCTTAAGCTGCAGCCTTGACTCCACGCTCTTTGTCAGGTACTTCTTCTCGAGGGTATTCCACATATCCTTTGCTGACTTCTCATGTTGAACAGAATATTTAATATCTTGTGACAAACATGAGCGAATCAGGCCACATGCCGACCTGTTCATTTTTGCCCACTCATCATCAGTGGTAGTGTCCTTCTTCTTCTCCAAAAGGATCGTGTCCTCGAGGTTCTGTGCATTCAATGCATCCATGACCTCACACCTCCACATCCCGAAATTGTTAGTTCCATTGAACTTAACAACATCAATCCTGGAGTTGTTCATTGTTTTAACAGACTTAGATTCCTCTGCCATTGAGATCCTTTCCTTGACCCTCTAACTATGCGGAAGATCAAATACTTGCAAAATAGATCTATTTCTGAGATAAAAAAGGTGATTTTTACCTCTACCTTGAAACCCTAGCTTGAGTTTCTCACCAGATCTATTCCAACCCTGATTCAACGAGCCCTCCCTGCGTCCACCTGAGATCGACACACGATCTCCTTGAACACCAATGCCTCTGACCTAAGATCGACACACGATCTCCACCTGATCAGATCTGGAGCCCTTCGAATCTTCAGAATATCCCAAGCGTAACCTGGAGCTCTGATACCACTTGTTGTGCTCGGAGACAACAACCCTTAGAGGATCCAACCAGATCTCAATCACCAAGAACAATGAAAACAAAAACTAGAAGAAGAACCAATCGCAAAAACCAGATCTAACGAGGTTCGGCCAACTTGCCTACGTCCTCGGGGCAATTCACGGAGAGAGTTTTCTTTATGGAAGATGGATTACAATAGCTCTAGATCTCTATCAACACAAGAGAGTCCGCAGCTATACTTTGTCTAAGCACTAAACCCTAGAAAATTACAACCAGGGCTTAAATACATAACTTCCCGAAACAACAGATTTCGCCAAAACCCGACTGTCGGTCGACCGGACCGGTCGACCGACTCCCTCTTCCGGTCGACCGAGCCGGTCGACCGAAACAAACAGAGAGTTGGGTTGCTTACAGAGACCCTTTTCGGTCGACCGGTCCGGTCGACCGAAGCAACCAGTCGACCGGTCCGGTCGACCGATGCAACCTGGGAGCAAACCTGTGCACTTCGTGCACGTCGGTCGACCGGTCCGGTCGACCGACCTCCTGAATTTTCTGCTGCTGCTTCTTTTCCTGCCTGCTGTTCCGTCGCCTTTCGTCGTAGACTCCTTGGCAGTCTTCAACAGCACCTGGCATGACTTCACTTCCTCTACTGTACTCTCTCCTCCAACAGGAGTCACATCAGACGATAGGCTGGAGGAAGGAGCTCTTCCTCCAACAAACAAACAAGGGAGTATGTTGATTTTGCCAACTGTCAAAGAAGCATTGATCGCCTCCCATTTCTTCCTCCCACCTCCACCGAAACAAACAGACCTAAGCACAGTTGAAATTTCAGACTTGTTCCACAAGATTTTTTCACGAATTGTTGATTATTTTATTTCAGTCTTTTTGTTTGTTGCATGGGGGACTCGGTCTCAATCTTGTTGTGCCAGCCACAACAACCTGATGAGGATCCCTTGAATCTCCAAGCACAAAGAATAATCCCAAACAGTACAAAATAATCACCAGAAAGAGCACAAACGCAAACAAACAACTCTAACGAGGTTCGGCCTCAATGCCTACGTCCTCGGGGCAATCCAGAAGAGAGATTAATTACCAGGAAGATGATTACAATTGCTAGCAGCCTCTTTGAATGCAAGAGAGCTCTATCTTTCAGATTCTTATAATACAAAACCCTAGAAAATAATAGCAGCCCTTAAATACAACAGGTTTCCAAACCTGCAAATCGCAGCCCGCACCCGCAGGTCGGTCGACCGGACGGTCGACCGACTTCTTCCACCGGTCGACCGATCGGTCGACCAGTGCCCAACAGAGAGTTGGGCAATTACAGTCAGGCATTTCGGTCGACCGGACGGTCGACCGCTCTCTGACCCTGTGTACGTTGTGCACGTGCGGTTGAACTTGACAACTTCAATCCTCGGGTGAGAATTCATTGTCTTAGCCGAAATAATTTCTTCTGCCATTGAGATTTATTGATCCTCTATCTCTAGAGGAATCAGTATCAGTTAGGATCATTCCTGAGGTGACATAGGGTAGTGATCGAGCAGTTGAAGAAGATGTTGAAGAGGATGATCAGGGTCAAGAGCAGGTCATGGGTACTGTTCCAGATCCAACTGCAGTTGAAAGACCAAGAAGGAACACTAGGAGACCAGGTTGGCTCACCACTGATATGGTCATTGCGTATGCACTTCCAGTTGTCGATGAGGCTATTCCTGTTGACACTTAAAAAAGACAAGATTCTTATTGGTCCGAACAATGTCTAAACTTGTTGACATTTACAAAAGACAAGTGACAGACAAGCTGAAGACCAGTTTTCACCCATCTCTAAGGGACAAGGAAGCAACTTGGACTCCACTGATCCAGCAAGCAGACAGTGAACCCGGATTATTTCTAAACAGACCTCAGCAGGTCTAAGGTGCTAGCACTTAGCATCACACGAGCCCAAAGGGATAGCCTCGCTTGAGAGGCTAAAATCATCCAAGCCTCGCCAAGAAGCCAACTGACAGCTTCGCCGAAAAGCCTCTTTTTCGGACTTCGCCAAAGATTGCCTCTAGCCCCGCAACGAGCTCAATGCGGACGGCGCCGCTATGAATCTGCCACGGTCAACCTTTGACCAATCAAATCTCCGGATGAGATCGGATCCAATCAGATCAAATCCAATTAAGATCAAATCAGAGATCAAATTTGGCAGTTGATTGCCACAATCTCTTGACTCTTCTAAAACGAGTAAGAAGATCAGGGGAAATCTTCCAACGATATGGAAAGGATCAAAACAGATCAAGAGGATCAACCGACCTGCCAATTCTAGCTCCACAGAAGCTATCTTAGCCTAGCAGCAAGGCTACTTTCCATATTTAAACAGATTTGATTCAATCTGTTTCCATATCTTCAAGGGACGATTATACCCTTACTCTCCCTATAAATAGCCCACCAGGGGTACAAGGAGAGGCACACATAGAGACGCAGACGGACGCACGGAGAGAGATCGATCGATCGAAGACAAAAAGAGGACTCCACAAGCAGAGGCTTCTTCACGACGCACCGTGCGCTCTCGAATTCAGAGACCTTTTAGAGAATTGCTTTCTCTAACCAGGGTGTTGATACCCTAACATCGTCCTTCTTCTCAAGGAATCTCCGGAACTAGGCGAGAAGGAATTCCTTATTGAAGGCGATTTTGAGAAGCAGCAAGAGGGTTCTACCAACCTTCTGTTCTCTGATTCCCCGAACCAGGCGAGAAGGGAATCTCATCGCTCGCATCGTGAAAGGGACAAAGTGGTCGCGCGCTGACCAGACTCCTATCGGCACACTTCTCCAGAATCTCTGAGGAGATCTACTTGTAATCTTTTTTTTAAGAATACTTGTAATTTAGCTCCTCAAACTCTTTTTTGTAAGTTTTCCCCCTTTGCAAACATAATAGAAAACAAGATGGCGACTCCGCTGGGGAAGAAATTCTCCACTGCCGAGAATCAAGTGTCGCAATGCGACGAACAGACCTTTGGGTCTAACTCTGAATTCAGAAAAGCCGGTGCAGCCAGAGCTTCTCTGGCTAAATCTTCAAGGAAAGTCTCTACGGAGACTGAAAAGGTTCTTCTACGGACCTACTGCGGTTATTTGACGCAACAAGGAAGCACGTCCACAGTCTGATTCCTTTATTTGTGAGAACTTGGTGGTTCAGTTCGATCAAGGAAGATTTGAAGAAGTCCTCTCTGGGGGTGGCCCAATGCTTCGAGCACGGAAGCATAGGAGGGTTTCCACGACCAAGGTTTCGAATCAGAAACCGGAAGCAGAATTCTGCCAACACCCCTCAGCCTCGCGTGTGGCTAATCAGGCTCATTGCGAACCTAAGTCTCCTCTGCCAAAGCGGGTATGGAAGCCTAAACAGAAGTTTTCGACCGAAGCTTCAGGCGTAGCTACGCCTAAACCGCGCCTTTCCCGTGAAGAAAAAGGCAAGATGCCTGTCTGCTCCAATCATAAAGTTACGACGGCAATCATACCGTCGTCCAATGCAGGGGCAGCGATGCCTCGCGCCGGCCTCGTTCTCATGAGCGAAGCTACTGTACCACAGTGTACGCGCAGGGTTCATAACCGCAAAGCCGAAGCCAAAGTATTGTCTAAGGCTAATTGCCTTCGCAGCAGCATAGCGGGTAAAGCACCACAGCGTGCTCCGCTCTCCAGTGCGTCAAGCACTAAGTTCGCGTCTGATGGCGAAGCTAGAACCAAAGCACTATTCAGTGCTAATCCCTTCTGCAGGGATAAAAGAAGCAGGATATCGCCCTATGTGCGATCCAAAAGAGCCTTTGCGCTCGATTGCAGGGACCCAACCGGGTTCGATTTGAGGAAATTGTTAGCGGATAAACAAACCTCTTCACCCTGTTGTCGACAAGTGGGATGTCAGCTGGTGACACTCCACTCGGTCCATTGCCGGCTGGGACCAATCCCCGTCACGCCTCCAAGACGGCGGTCAGTTTTTGATCGGCTATCGGTACAAGCCCCGATGAAGCACCGCAAAAGGAGCATCTCGCGAGATCTACCCTCTGCATCCGTCAACATGACCGGAAGAGGACGAGAGTCCTCAGATCCAGACTACAGCCCAGGCTTAGGCGAAGTCTTGGTGCATGAAGAAGGTGTCTTCTGAAACACCAGATCCAGGGTGGCGATACCCTACAATTATGAACAGCCTTCCTCCTCGACGGCCCTAGCCTCGTCAGAGCCCAGGAAATCACTCCAATCATCGGACGGAGAAGATGAAGACAGTGGGTATGCCTCCTCGGCGACTGTCAGTTTGGTGCGAACAGACAGAGTATCAGTCAATATGGCTGATAACGTCAACGACGATCTTCGTCGGCGCCTGGAAGCTCAGGAGCAAACTTCCAAAACTCAGCAAGAAGCTCTGGACAACATTCAACAGATGCTCGCTTAACTCCTCAGTAACCGGAATGACAATGATGCCGGGAGCAATCACGATGAGGAGGAACACTTCAGCAATGAGCAGCCAAAGCCGGAGAAATCCAAGGAGGGTTCTTCCTTAGACACCGAAGTCCTTAAGGGCCCCCAAGCTCAAATCGCATCCCTAGCTCAGAGGGATGAATTAAAGAAGGTAGGGGCAGTCCGTCCTTATCCGCTGGAGTGGGATTCGGTGCCATATCCACCGAAGTTCAAACCGCCAACGCTGCATACCTATGATGGAAAGAGCTCGCCAAATCAGCACATCTACTATTTCCGGTCTCAGACTGGTAATGTTATAAGCAATGACGCCATCATGGCTAGGCTTTTCATTGGCACCTTAAAGGGGGTGGCATTTGACTGGTTTCGCAGTCTTCCCCCGGGCTCTATCAACTCCTGGATCGACCTGGAAACTCGGTTCCTCTCTCGTTTCTATGAGGACGATACCGAAGTAACCATGGACAAGCTCCTCTCCACTGTACAGAGGAAGGGCGAATCTGTCCATGACTACATCGAACGGTTCAGAAATTTATCCTTGATGTGCCCAGCAGGGATGCCACTACCCATGCTCTTACAGACGTGCAGACACAACTTCCTAGACCAAGTCGAAGTTCGCATGGGCTGTCAAAGCCCACACTTGGAAGGAATTGGTCGAACAAGCTGAGATAGCCGAGAAGTCGGCTAAGAAGTTCGAACCATCTGCCCCTAGAGGCAAATGGGGGATGAACAACAAAGGGCGTAGCGATCTACCGCAATCTTCTCAAGCTAAAGGCAAAGAGACTATGTCTGTGGAGTTATCCAGAGATGTGCAGTCGAAGGCCAAGAAGAGCGGCTTCAACAGCCAGGAGTCTAAGTTCCCTCCAAAGCAGTACTCGTTCAAAGACGATCAGGTGGTCACCATATTCCATCTGCTCCACAAAGGGAACAAAATGAAGCTGCCAGATGCGCGGCGTCCCAATGAGATAGGGCGCACAAACGACCCTAAATACTGCCTCTACCACAGGATGGTCCACCATCCTACTGACAAGTGCTATGTCCTCAAGGATAGAATTCAAGCCTTGGTCGATGCCGGGGTTCTGACACGGAAGACGGAGCAGAAGAAAGTCACTGCCAATATGGTAACTCTTGAGTTCGGCAAAGCTCCAAAGGTCACAGTTCCTGACGGAACTTATTCCGTCCCTGCGCCACGGTTGGAAGTCAAGCATCCTCCAGCTATAGCTCAACATAATAAGGGTCTTGTTCCCTTAACATTGGAGACAGGAGAAGTCATGTGGATACATCCAGACCTCGTCCAAGACGTACAGCGGGATCCAAAGCAGCCCAACTCAAAGGGCAAGTCTTGCAATGTCATCTCCATCCTGCCAGACGACGGCAATCTTACATCGACTTCCCTCAGTGATTCCGAAGGAGGAAAGCATGCTTGCGCAGCGCAAGTCGATACGCCTCAACAAGCGGGCACTCGATCCGGAAGATCATACTTGAGGCAGTATGAAAAGTCTACTGACGAAACACAACAGCAAACGACGTCAGTACAAGTACCAGCATCCACTCCAATCCCAGCCAAAGGGAAAGAAAAGCCTAAGGAGGTACGATTCGACCATGTGTTGAAGAAACCACCAGGCCAAGGGTTTGATACGCCCTTTCGGTTTGACATATTGGCTCAACTGGCCAATATCCCAGCTCGTATCACTATACACGAGCTCCTTCGCCTCTCGAAAGAGACAAGAGAAGTACTCAGGGATGCGCTAGCCAATTCAGAATCCTTTCTGACATGCATGCCTGAGATCCCTAAGGATGACCCTCAGTCTTCCTGCCCAGAATGTCATCATGCACAATCAAAGGTGCCCGCTATTACATTCACGGCGGAAGATATGCTTCTCAAAGACAACAAGCACGATCGACCTCTGTACTACACCGGATATATCGGTTCAACGTGCATCGAAAGAATACAAGTCGATCCGGGATCTGCACTTAGCATCATCCCCAAAAGGCTTCTCTACTTCCTCGGCATACCATTGTACAGGTTGTCCGCAACCACTACTACAATATACAGTAGAAGAGGAAGTGTGGCAGATGTTCTTTGATGGAGCATCGCGAATGGGCCCTAAAGGCAAGATTATTGCCGGAGTGGGGGTTGTGTTTATCTCCCCACAGAATCATGTCCTGCCCAGAGCATTTTCTCTGACAGAATCATGCTCCAACAATGTTGCAGAATATAATGCTCTGCTCATCGGTCTTCAACTCGCCCATGGAATGGGGGTACGCTACCTCGAAGCTTATGGCGATTCAAAACTGATCATCAATCAGGTTAAAGGCGAATACGAAGTCCGCCATGAGGACTTGGTGCCTTATTATCATACAGCCATCGAATTGGCTAACCTATTTGAAGGTTTCTACATCGGGCATGTGTCTCGATCTCAGAATACCAAGGCGGACGCTCTTGCTGCATTAGCAACAACACTAGCCTTGCCAGCCGACACCAAGTATCACCTCACAGTCGCAACTCGACATCTTGTATGCTCCAAGCACATACTAAGAATTCGAGAAGCCTATAATGTCTCCACGAATTTTGAACCGAGAGATTGGCGCTTTCCTCTCATTGACTATGCTTTGCACGGTCTGCTTCCAGACGATCCTAAAGAAGTGGCGTCCGTCAGACGAAGGTCTCTCTGTTTCTACTACGATCCGATTCTGAAGACACTCTACCGTCGTTCATATGACGGTTTCCTCCTCCGTTGCCTTTCCAATTCAGAGGCACAGGAAGCGCTCCAAGCAGCGCATGACGGCATTTGCGGAGCTCATCAGCCAGGTCCAAAGCTTAAAGACAGGTTGCATAGGCTGGGATACTATTGGCCAACTATGATAGCCGACGCCATCCAATATGCACGAAGGTGTAAAGCATGTCAGATTCATGCGGACTTCATACACCAGCCTCCGGAGCTGCTCCACCCGACTGTTGCTTCATGGCCATTTGAAGCATGGGGAATAGACGTCGTAGGGCCAATCAGCCCTTCTTCGACAAGAGGTCACCGGTTTATCCTAGTAATAACCGACTACTTTTCAAAATGGGCAGAAGCCGTACCGTTGGCCGAAGTCAAAACCTCTAATGTGGTTAATTTTATCAAACACCATGTCATCCATCGATTTGGTGTCCCTAGGCGGATCATCCACGACAACGGTCCCCAATTCATAAGCCAAGTATTCTATCGGTTCTGCGATAAATACCGAATTCAGAATGTGGCTTCAACTGCCTATAATCCTGCTGCCAATGGCTTGGCGGAAGCATTTTACAAAACAATCATCAAGCTGCTCAAGAAATTCGTCTCCTCGAATAAGCGAGATTGGGACGAAAAGCTCGGTGAATGTCTTTGGGCCTACCGAACCACGGTGCGGACACCGATAGGCAATACGCCTTTTTCCCTGGTATATGGGTGCGAAGCAGTCCTCCCATTGAAAATCCAGATGCCATCGTTGCGTATAGCTCTGATTACTAAAACCACATCAGAGGACAATGATCGCCTACGACTTCAAGAGCTCGAAGCTTTGGACGAGAAGCGACTACAAGCTCAGCAGCATATCGAGCTATATCAAGCTCGAATCTCAAAAGTCTTCAATAAGAAGGTCAAACAAAGAGTCTTCCAGAAAGGAGACCTGGTCTTAGCCGTCAGACGACCGATGATTATGACGCACAAGACCAAAGGCAAATTTCAGCCTAAATGGGAAGGACCGTTTGTAATAGAAACAGTCTATTCAAACGGAGCATACCGCCTCACGACTGCAGAGGGCGACCTACTCATGATGCCGATCAATGGCAAGTTCTTAAAGAAGTATTATCCTTAATCAAGGATCATTCTCTTGATCAAGTTAACACTACACCTCTGATCAAGATCTCCGTGTCCGAGGCACACACAAAGAGAGCCTTTCTCTTCCTCCAAGTGAGGTCATGCAGCCATAAACCAATAGGAACCTGGCCGTGCACCAGTTATCCTAAAAGGAGAGTCAGGGTTATGCAGACATTAACCCGATAATCCAATATCCTTAACGATTAAGGATAGAGGAAAATGTTGGCCTGTAAGCCCAACATAAGTCCTCGACAAACTCATCATGCTGAGGGGAAAAGCATGGCTAGCCCAATTCAAATGGTAGTTGGTAAAGACATATCAAACCCGTTGACAGCTGGGGGTTTGCTAAAAATCCTAAGGGACTAGTTCCCATTTGATTCCCTCTCCAAAATCACTTACCAATTCTCATCCATAGGATGGTAAGGCCACATATATTCCGCTGTTATGTTAACATTAAACCTATGACAGCAGTCCCCTCATTTTTCCTTGTGAGAACGAGACCTCCAAAGTCACTTACCAATTCTCATCCATAGAATGGTAAGATCGCATATACATTTCGCTGTTACGTTAACATTAAACCTATGACAGTGATTCCCTCGTTTCCCCCCCGAGAAAACGAGACTTCTCCCAAATTCCACTACAAACTCGATACTTATTGGCATTTACAAAAGATAAGTATCACCAATTTTTGAAGCTTGGTGGCGTCTCATCCGGTTATGTCATTGCGACCTCTGAACTGGCAGATAGCCAAGTTTCATCTACCATTGAGCTTAGTAGCGTCCCAACCGGTTATGTCATTGCGACCTCTGAACCAGCAGACAGCTAAGTCTCAATCCCGAGCCCTGTTGACATTTACAAAAGACAGGTCTCGATACTCGTTGACATTTACAAAAGACGAGTATCAACAATTTTTGAAGCTTGGTGGCGTCTCATCCGGTTATGTCATTGCGACCTCTGAACCAGCAGACAGCTAAGTCTCAATCCCGAGCCCTGTTGACATTTACAAAAGACAGGTCTCGATACTCGTTGACATTTACAAAAGACGAGTATCACCTATTTTGAAGCTTGGTGGCTTCTCATCCGGTTATGTCATTGCGACCTCTGAACCAGCAGATAGCTAAGTCTCAACCTCGAGCCCTGTTGACATTTACAAAAGACAGGTCTCGATACTCGTTGACATTTACAAAAGACGAGTATCACCTATTTTGAAGCTTGGTGGCGTCTCATCCGGTTATGTCATTGCGACCTCTGAACCAGCAGACAGCTAAGTCTCAATTTTGAGCTTGTTGACATTTACAAAAGACAAGTCTCAATCCCGAGCCCTGTTGACATTTATAAAAGACAGGTCTCGATACTCGTTGACATTTACAAAAGACGAGTATCAACAATTTTTGAAGCTTGGTGGCGTCTCATCCGGTTATGTCATCGCGACCTCTGAACTGGCAGATAGCCAAGTTTCATCTACCATTGAGCTTAGTAGCGTCTCAACCGGTTATGTCATTGCGACCTCTGAACCAGCAGACAGGTAAGTCTCAACTTTGGGCCTGTTGACACTTACAAAAGACAGGACTCACCGATGCTTGCTGACATTTATAAAAGGCAAGTATCTCCCCTTCAGCCCCGCAAAGGGCTAACCTCGAGATTGCTGACGTCTTAATCGGTTATGTCATTGCGACCTCTGAACCGACGGATAGCCACGTCTCAAAGATTACGTCCTCAAGCAAGAACAAGATTGGAGATTCGACAGAAGCCAAAATAAAAGAAAGAATTTTCATTAATTCCAAAAGATAGGGGACACATGGAGGCACGTATACAACGACCTACAAGCGTACAATGTACGATCTGAGCCGCTCTCTGAGGGCATTCAGCCTCGTCTTCCTGTCATCAGCAGCTTGGGCGAGCGCCTGTGACCTCAGCTCAGCCTCATCAAAGTCCACCGCCTGGGCCAGACGAGCTTCAACTTCCGCCAAAGTTGCCCTCTGTGACAACTCCTGCCGCGCAAACTCCTCACTCTGAGCTCTGAGCTCTTCAAGCCGCGCAGTTTCCTCAAGACGCACCGGTATAGCCTTGGATAAGAGGAGATTTGCTTTCCTGATCATCTCCTCAGCCTTCGCAATCTTATCCTCAGCGCCAAGAAGAGCACTAGTGGAGGCGTCAATTGCACTTTCAACCTCCGCTTGCCTTGTTTCCAAGGATTTCAAATCAGAAGAGACGGCCTTAGCAGCTTCTTGAGCAGCAAGCCGGGCCTCGTGCTTTCGGGCAACAAGACAAGCGAGCTGCTCGTCAGCTAAGGACGCCGGGTCTGAGCGATAGAGACGGCGCCACTCCTCTACAGCCTTCTCAAGTTCATCCACCAGGAGTTCTAAAGCAGTAGCCTGATGGTACCCCTCAAAGTCCCGAATGCTCTCAATATCACGGGAGAGGACCACCTTCAACTTTGAGAATGGTACAGGCGAGCCCTTCAAAACTAGGACGATGGTTCGCTCCAAGCTTTTATAAAAGCTATCGACCAGGTCGCCTATGTAATCATTCTCGGCCTCAGCCATTTCGGGCAGGGAGGCAACCTCAGAATAGTCCACCAGCCTGGTCGACGCCGTCGCAGAAGAAGCAGCAGGAACACTGATAGCAGCAGGACTAGCCGAAGGCGATCTTGGCGGAGTCCTCATCGAAACCAGCACGCCAGCCACCGCGGAGGTAGGACTGGTAACCACCTCTTGGGCAGCAGGCTCAACCACCAGGGTTGGAGAAGTAGGGCTTGCGATCAACCTCAGTGCCGCACTCGGCAAAACAGTCCGCACCTCACTTGTTGATGTGATTGGGAGTGAGGATACCTCCGGAACTGTCGTCCCTTCAACCTCTGGTCTTTCAGCTGATTTAGGCTGATAAGAAGGAAGGTCGCCATACAGCGCGTCTAACACAGCAGCATCCGCCGTGGCCGAAGTGCTCATGTCACCCCTCGATCCCTCAGGAAGATCTACCGGCTCCCTTGAAGCTGATGCATCTTGAGGCCGAACACCTGTAACAAGACTGTAGTTAGTCGGGACACTATATACAGAAGAAGCCAAGAGGGTACGACAATACCAAAGGATGATGTTGCCTCGAACATCTCGTCGGCCGCACCAGTCTCCAGAGGCTCCATCGGAAAATTTTTGGCAGAATCAACACGAATAGCCGGCTCGTTTTCACTTGCCGAGTATCCTGTAGACCATCCGATAGAGCTCGATGCCTCAGGACTTCTTTTAGAAGTCCCAACGCCTGAAGGACCAACATCAGCCGCGCCACTCCCAGACTCTTCCGAGTGAGCAGGGGAACCGGCCGCAGCCCCATAAGTGAATAGGGGATCATAATGTTCCCCTTGTTCTCCAGCTGCCTCAGCTCCTATAATCAAAAAAGATTGATGATAAGTCAATGGGAACGCACAAAAAAGGCGTATTATATGAACAAGGTTAACCTTACCCAGACCTGGAGCGAGTTCACCACTAGTCGGTTCAGCAACCGACAGTTCAGCTGCTAATGCGGCAGCAGGAGGAATCGCTGTAGAGGGGTAACCCTCTACGACAATCGTAGGAGCTTGGCGACGGGGCTTCTTCGCCAATGATTTCCTACGAGATCCGCTACCTGCACGCTTTCTCTTAAAGTGGACGTCAGAGTCCTCTTCTTCCGCTCCTCCCGCACGTTGTGGGGAAGATGTCCCCACCACACCAGAGCCAGCCGCATGAGTATCAGCTCCAGCCCATCTCGAAGCGAGGGCTCCCTGCATCAGAAGCCTCGCTGTCATCCACAGCGATGAATTCTTCCAAGCCGGGGACACGAACCCGTTTGCCTTCTCTCTTATCAGAGGCTTTCCGCCTCAGTCGCTGAGAGATTAACTTCACACCCGAACTGTTGGCGTTAAATCCAGGAGGTGTGGAGTTGGAAGCCGCGTACCACTGGCAAAAGCACAGGGTCGTCGAGAGGCCGGGATCCTGCAGCGGCGTGCGTAGCCACGCGCCAGTGCCACCCGCAGTGAAGAACCGCCAGGCACGGGCCCCATCAATAAGACTCCCCATGAAAGCCAGGTCCGAATTGGGGTTGCCCACATACAGCTGGTCGTACCCGAATTGGCGGGCAAATCGACTCGGGACGTAGGGTTCCAGGTAGCAGGTATCCCCACTCCTGTACAACAAGTGCGAGGGCCGGATGCTGACCAGCCACTCGAAAACGCCCCGACTCATGGGAGATCGCCCTGACTCCGCATCTCAGAATTCCTCGTTGTATCCTACACCCCGAATGCGAGGAAAACAGCGGAACAGGCTATAAGCGTCATGACGACGCACTAACTTACGGGCCTCGGCCACGTAGGTTTTCATCCAAGAACAGCCTTCAAACCGGCGGAGAAGCGCTGTTCGAACACCCTGCGGAGGGTCTTCCCCACGGAGGGTCTTCCCCAGCTCCAATCAAAGTAGGGCAGTGTAAGGCGAACCACGCCATCAAGTAGGTGTACGGTAGACCCACCCTAGGATTGGGTCCATCGCAAGGAAGGATAGCACTCTTCCCACGTCTTGTCGCCGGTGGCCTACAGAAAGCCTCCGTTAGTGCGCGAAGGCCTCTTTGAATACAGCATACCATGGCTGGGAGAAGACCCAGACGGTGACCATGGGCCAGGCGAACGGCGGGTAGCAGAACATTCGGGTGGACGATGTCATCCGAGGAAGAAGGCACAACACACTTCTTTAACCAGACGGTTAAGAAACCGGCCAGCAGCGCCTTTCGAGACATAGGCCGGCGGGCCTGATGGTGAAACCTCCGAAGGGTATCACCCTTCTCATAGGGACCAGCGTCTTCTGTTACGACGATATCCCTTTGGAGACACATCTCCATCCGTTCAACAATATCGCCATCAGCAACTCCGCGATGAGCTGCTTCAGGAGCATTCTTCATGTCTGGGAACAGGTAACTTCCCCAGCTCTTCAAGCTCTTCGAGCTACCCTTGCCACCACCGTGAATGCTGGATCAAATATGCAAGTGGCACATCAACTCCCGATAAGTCTCGAGCATAGCAGGCTCCTGCTTCTCTAGGAGAGCCAACTCCGCCTCACAGGGAAAGTACTCTTCGTATGGAAGAGACCCGAAAGGCAGAGCAGAGATTTCCCACATCTCGTGCAAAGCCATGCCCAACTCGCCAACCGGGGTGAAGAAGGTCCCCGAAGCCGGACAGTACAACTCAAGGATGGCGTAGAAGCACGCCACCTTCATCTCAATGTCGTAGCAGGTCGCCCTGATGGCCTCATAGAGGTTCAGCTCCTCTAAGTCCTCCTCGAAGTGAGCGAGGATATAGTTGGTCAACTCCGCCCACCATGTCTTAGGAGGATGAACCCAACCGGGAGCCCTGAAGTCAGTTGCAGGGTAGTTCCCGTCAACTGCGCAGAATTGAGTGCCAAAGGTCTGCGCCACAGCCGGGTTCTCTCCCACTGGAAGTTCCCGCGATACCTTCCCAGGGTATAGCCCCATTATGCTGAGGGGAGGGCCCGCCCTCGAATAGCCGGATTGAAAGGTCAATCTCCCAACATGGACGGATTTGACGCTTCGGCTCACGCCCCACGCCATCTTCCGAGCCTGAGTCACATTCACGAAAGAAGATAAAGGAAAGTGCCGCTTAGTCGACGGAAGGTAAAACTTCTCGCCATCCAGTTGAAAGATCCATTGTCCTTCGCCTGCCTGCAACTGGCGATCGGGATCGGACGCGGCATCCCCGAACATAAAGTCGGGCTTTCTGTAAGTCCGACGGTCTACATCCTCAAGAGGAGCCGTGGTCAAGATACTCCGCGTGGTCTGCGGATGACCGCCTTGGATGAGTGTATCCCGGACGAGGGAGCTCCGCTCACTGAACAAAGAAGCCTGTCCATGGAATTGCAGGCTGAGGTTACCATCTGCTCCACTGGTCAGCCCAAACAGACTGCTCAGGAGATCGGGAGCGTAATGCACTGCAAAGACAGAAATGAACTATGATTAGTTCAACAATCAAGTGGATACGAAGACATAAAAATTCACTTAGGCATAGCCTCGCTCAGCAAGCAAGGCCAGCAAGGCGATAGCTTCGATGAAGCTTGATCTCGCGGATAAAACTGCATTCTTGCAGAAAGCGTCCAAAGTACCAACTTCGCTTAAGCAGGAAGTGGTATAGCCCTAAGGGCTGACGTCACCAAGAGGGCATCATGGTCAAAAATCACCCTTCGTGGCCATGACTGAAGGAACAGACCTATATCCTGTTCCTCAACAGGATGGAGACTGCCCGAGTAATGGCTTCGTACGGAAGCCTAAGGAAGAACTGTTCGGTTCTTAATTCCCTTGTGCAAGGAGAATAGGGAAGTTCAGGGAAACGAGTTCCCTAATGAGGACAGATCATATTCGATCGTCCTAATAGCCAAATGTCGGCTCCAAAGGAGAGAGACCACGGTCTCTAATCAGATAAGAAAATCCCTTACCGGTGACTGGTCGCTCGATGACCGGAGGAGGAGGGCCCTCCGCTGCAGAAGTCGCCACTTCTTTTCCCGCTCGTCTTTTGGGCGCCATTGAAGAGCTGCAAGAGTTCTCAAGGTTCTCTGAATGAAGAAAGAAGAGGAAGAGGGAAAGTCAAGAAATCTCTTTGAAAAAAGGAGATCTTTTCCTGCTCAGCCCAATCGGGCTTTTATAGGCCAATCAGCGCCTGAAACGAGGCCTCGAAAAGGGCGTATGCCGCCGTTTCGAATTAATTCGAAACGCCGCCCAAAGCGCCTTCCCGAGAAGCGCTGCTTCGATTCCGCTAAGGGTTAACCTCGCCCTGGCTTAAAGGGCGGATTTCGCACAATCCTTCAAGGACTTCGCCGAGAGGCTTACCTTAGCCTTCTAAAAAGGCCCTGACATGCCAGTCTCGCGAAGTTCATTCAAAGAAAGGACTATGTCCTTAACTCCACATACAGTTTAGCCCCGCTATGGCCAAACTTTCAATGAAAGCAAGCAAAGATCAGATGATTAGAAGATGAACTTTCATTGATTTAAAAGAAAGGGTACATTGATATTACATCAAAGTTGTGTTTTATATAACACACCCAGTTGCTCGACAGGGTCATTTGCGCAAAAAAGCATACAAGTGGTTTTACCCGCTTCTAAGTCAAACCGACTGGACAAAGGAGGCCTTCCTCCTGCACAAGGCCGTAATCAGTGGTGCCGCAAGGACACGGTCATTATTCTCCACAAAAATGGCAGATCTTGCCAGGCCATTTTTGTTGAAGCCTGGCAATAAAAACCTATCGCCGCCAACACGATAGATCACGTATAATGGGAATCGGCAGTGATACCAGTGATCTAACGGGTGTGAGGCCCGCCTTCCCGAAGTGGATCGCCCTTAAAGACCACCAAAGTTGAAAGTTGGCAATGATGCCAGTGATCTCACAGGTGACGCCCACTACCCCGAAGCGGATCATCTCCGACAAAGCGGCTACCAGCCTCACCTCAGAACGAATCATCTCGTATAAGAGGCTGCCAATAGCCTCTGGGACACGCACCCGCCGCCCCGAATTGTTCCTCCTGCTTAAAAGTAAAGCTTCAACCGGGGAAGCATAAGGCAACTTTTCGGTCTCTTTCATCAAGATACAAGATCGACGAGCATAACCCACTGCAAGGAAAAACGGAACAGATTAGCAACTAAGCACGGGAGAGGCTACAAAAGAACTAAGCCAAATCTTTTGGGTCAAAGCAATCCAATTTCAGTAAAAGCAGAGGACAAGCCTCGCCTACACAGCACTGATGGGCTGGCTCAGCAAACGCCAAGTCCAAGCCTCGCCTATATGGCTTGCCAGACTGACCCCGTGGGATAGTCTTAACTCCACCTACATGGCAAGACTGGCTCAACTATTGAAGAGACCAAGTCCCAAGTTCTGCCTGTGCTGCGGACTTAATGTGCGGTGATCTTCCTTTGATCAAGTCAAGATGATGGCTTCACTGGGAAGCTATGCCAAAATCCTTCTCTGTAGATCAGTTAAATAGAGAACAAGGGAAGCTAATCCCTGAAGCAGCTGCCAAAGCTAAATCAAGGGAGATGAATTCCCTAAAATCGGTGAAGTCGTTGAATGATCAAGACTTACCGGTCCTTGGCCGGATAATGACCAGAGTGGGCATTCCCACTAGTTCAGAGATCTGAGTATCTCTTTCAAACTAAGAGAAGAGAAGAGAGGCAAAGCACTTCTCTTCAGAGGACCTCAAGTGTCCTATTTATAGGCCCCATGGCCTGAGCGCTGCCGCCTCAAGCGTGAAAGCACGAGCGCATTTAAGGCATTTACTGCGCCTTGAGAATAGGGACGGTTTCCCTTGGAACCGTAAAAAGGAAGAAACGTCTCCCTCATAAAGGCACTTATTGCGCCTTGAAGAAAGGGAATATCCTCCCTCGGAAACGTGTAAATCGGGGAATATCTCCCTCGATCAGCACGAAGAAAGGAGTAATCCTCCTCGTAACCAGCCCACGGCAGTTGATCTCGGGAAAGCGACAGATGTTCCAGAGCGAACTTACCTAGCTGCGAAGCTACCCAGACGCGAGTCTGTACAATTCTTCGGCGAATCTACATCCCAAAGCAGGATTCAAAGCGAGGCTGAACTCAACCATCATGGCGACGTTCATACTCCACACACCACCAGTCAAAGCAGTTCAAAGTATTCCGAAGTCTGAACCATTGCAGACTTTCGAAAACTTTGAAGGGGGTCTTGTTGACACTTAAAAAAGACAAGATTCTTATTGGTCCGAACAATGTCTAAACTTGTTGACATTTACAAAAGATAAGTGACAGACAAGCTGAAGACCAGTTTTCACCCATCTCTAAGGGACAAGGAAGCAACTTGGACTCCACTGATCCAGCAAGCAGACAGTGAACCCGGATTGTTTCTAAACAGACCTCAGCAGGTCTAAGGTGCTAGCACTTAGCATCACACGAGCCCAAAGGGATAGCCTCGCTTGAGAGGCTAAAATCATCCAAGCCTCGCCAAGAAGCCAACTGACAGCTTCGCCGAAAAGCCTCTTTTTCGGACTTCGCCAAAGATTGCCTCTAGCCCCGCAACGAGCTCAATGCGGACGGCGCCGCTATGAATCTGCCACGGTCAACCTTTGACCAATCAAATCTCCGGATGAGATCGGATCCAATCAGATCAAATCCAATTAAGATCAAATCAGAGATCAAATTTGGCAGTTGATTGCCACAATCTCTTGACTCTTCTAAAACGAGTAAGAAGATCAGGGAAAATCTTCCAACGATATGGAAAGGATCAAAACAGATCAAGAGGATCAACCGACCTGCCAATTCTAGCTCCACAGAAGCTATCTTAGCCTAGCAGCAAGGCTACTTTCCAGATTTAAACAGATTTGATTCAATCTGTTTCCATATCTTCAAGGGACGATTATACCCTTGCTCTCCCTATAAATAGCCCACCAGGGGTACAAGGAGAGGCACACATAGAGACGCAGACGGACGCACGGAGAGAGATCGATCGATCGAAGACAAAAAGAGGACTCCAGAAGCAGAGGCTTCTTCAGACGCACCGTGCGCTCTCGAATTCAGAGACCTTTTAGAGAATTGCTTTCTCTAACCAGGGTGTTGATACCCTAACATCGTCCTTCTTCTCAAGGAATCTCTGGAACCAGGCAAGAAGGAATTCCTTATTGAAGGCAATTTTGAGAAGCAGCAAGAGGGTTCTACCAACCTTCTGTTCTCTGATTCCCCGAACCAGGCGAGAAGGAAATCTCATCGCTCGCATCGTCAAAGGGACAAAGTGGTCGCGCGCTGACCAGACTCCTATCGGCACACTTCTCCAGAATCTCTGAGGAGATCTACTTGTAATCTTTTTTTAAGAATACTTGTAATTTAGCTCCTCAAACTCTTTGTTGTAAGTTTTCCCCCTTTGCAAACATAATAGAAAACAATTCCATCTACCTTCAGAGAAGCTGAGATCAGTTCGGAAGCAAAGATGTGAAAAGCGGTCATGAATGAGGTGATGCAATCTCTCTACAAGAACGACACATGGGAACTCACCAAGTTGCCCAAAAGGAAGAAGGCCATAGGGTGCAAGTGGGTATATGCTAAGAAGTAAGGATCTCTCCAAGAAGATGCAGTGCGCTACAAGGCACGGTTGGTGGCTAAAGGCTACGCTCAGAGGGAAGGAATTGACTATAACGAGGTATTCTCTCCTGTAGTTAAACACTCGTCAATTCGTATTCTATTGGCCTTGGTTGCGCAGAATGAGTTGGACCTTGACCAACTTGATGTGAAGACCGCCTTTCTCTACGGCGATCTAGAGGAGGAGATCTATATGACACAGCCTACAGGTTACAAAACTGCAGGGAAGGGAGAGTTAGTATGCAAGTTAAAGAAGTCGCTGTACAGATTGAAGCAGTCTCCTAGACAGTGGTACAAGCGATTTGATAGCTTCATCAGAAAGAAGAAGTACACACATAGCCATTATGACCCATGTGTGTACTACAACAGACTACCATCAGGTGAATATATCTATCTACTTCTTTATATAGATGATATGTTGATTGCTTCGAGGTCGAGATCTGCTATTGATGCTCTGAAGAAGGATCTATCGTCAGAGTTTGAGATGAAGGACCTGGGCGAAGCTAGGAAGATTTTGGGCATAGAGATCGCTAGAGACAGGAGAGCTGGCAGGGTGAGTTTGACTCAGAAGGGCTATTTGGAGAAGGTACTGCAAAGGTTTAATATCAGCAAGAATACCAAGTCTGTTAGTACACCTATGGCTCCTCACTTCAAATTGTCTGCAAAGATGTCTCCGAGGAGTGTTCAAGAGCGTGAGTATATGTCTCACGTTCCATATGCCAGTGCGGTGGGTAGCTTGATGTACGCTATGGTGTGTATGAGACCAGATCTATCACAGGCCGTCTCCATGGTGAGTCGATATATGCATGATCCGGGACAGGGTCATTGGGAAGCTGTGAAATGGATCTTGAGATACATCAAGGGAACAATTGATGTAGGCCTAGTGTTTAAGAAGGACAACACTGGAAAGCAAGAGTGCATAGGGTATGTTGATTCAGACTATGAGCTCCGGTCGACGACGGGATATGTCTTCACATTCTCACAGGCACCGGTGAGTTGGCGCTCCACACTGCAGTCTACCGTCGCTTTGTCGATCACAGAGGCTGAGTACATGGCTATGACAGAGGCCATGAAGGAGGCAATCTGGCTTCAGGGGTTGCTTGATGACTTGGGCGTGGAACAGGATCTGCTGAAGATTAACTGTAACAGCATGAGTGCCATTTACTTGGCGAGGAACCAGGTCTATCATGCAAGGACGAAGCATATTGACGTCAGGTACCATTTCGTTCGGGAGATTCTGGAGGAAGGTGAAATCGACCTGTTGAAGATTCACACTTCGGAGAATCTAGCCGACATGCTTATGAAGGTGGTGTCGGGAGTGAAGTTTGCACATTGCAAAGCTTTGCTCCATGTCCTTCAGGTGGCTTGAGCTTGCTGAAGCTCATTTGGGTGAACTACGGACGGCTTGATCCCTTGGGCAGGGGTACGTAGGCAACCACATTGGTGCAGCCGCTCTCGAGTCGATGTTCGGCTCAGATTTGGAGAATCTTCACCGAGGTGGAGAATTGTTGGAGAGAGAGAGAATATTGCCAAGGAAGTTGACATGGATAGCTGAGAGGTCGTCGAGGTGATCGCCAAGGAAGTCGACGACAAAAGGCGAAGGAAACAGCAGCAGAAGAGAGCAGCAGCAGCAGAACAGGCTCAGCGGTCGACGGCCCGGTCGACCGCACGTGCACAACGTGCATAGGGTCAGAGAGCGGTCGACCGTCCGGTCGACCGAAATGCCTGACTGTAATTGCCCAACTCTCTGTTGGGTACTCGGTCGACTGATCGGTCGACCGGTGGAAGAAGTTGGTCGACCGCCCGGTCGACCGACCTGCGGGTGCGGGCTGCGATTTGCAGGTTTGGAAACCTGTTGTATTTAAGGGTTGCTATTGTTTTCTAGGGTTTTGTATTAGAAGAATCTGAAAGCTAGAGCTCTCTTGCATTCAAAGAGGCTGCTAGCAATTGTAATCATCATCCTGGTAATTAATCTCTCTTCTGGATTGCCCCGAGGACGTAGGCATTGAGGCCAAACCTCGTTAGAGTTGTTTGTTTGCGTTTATGCTCTTTCTGGTGATTATTTTGTACTGTTTGAGATTATTCTTTGTGCTTGGAGATTCAAGGGATCCTCATCAGGTTGTTGTGGCTGGCACAACAAGTCAGAAATCCCAAGCCAAACCTGGAAGCTCTGATACCACTTGTTGTGGCAGCCACAACAACCTGATGAGGATCCCTTGAATCTCCAAGCACAAAGAATAATCTCAAACAGTACAAAATAATCACCAGAAAGAGCACAAACGCAAACAAACAACTCTAACGAGGTTCGGCCTCAATGCCTACGTCCTCGGGGCAATCCAGAAGAGAGATTAATTATCCGGAAGATGATTACAATTGCTAGCAGTCTCTTTGAATGCAAGAGAGCTCTAGCTTTCAGATTCTACTAATACAAAACCCTAAAAAACAATAGCAGCCCTTAAATACAACAGGTTTCCAAACCTGCAAATCGCAGCCCGCACCCGCAGGTCGGTCGACCGGGCGGTCGACCGACTTCTTCCACCGGTCGACCGATCGGTCGACCGAGTGCCTAACAGAGAGTTGGGCAATTACAGTCAGGCATTTCGATCGACCGAACGGTCGACCGCTCTCTGACCCTGTGCACGTGTGGTCGACCGGGCCGGTCGACTGCTGAGCCTGTTCTGCTGCTGCTGCTCTCTTCTGCTGCTGTTTCCTTCGCCTTTTGTCGTCGACTTCCTTGGCGATCACCTCGACGACCTCTCGGCTATCCATGTCAACTTCCTTGGCAATATTCTCTCTCTCTCCAACAAATCTGTCACTGTTAATTTTTATTTTTAAAAAAACATAGAGACAGAGAAAACCAAACAAAAAAATGTCATTGTGGCAGAAAGTACAAAAAGAGCTACAGGTGAACGAACTAAGCATATGTTTTCCTTGGCTGATCACAATTTAGAGTTCAGTTAAAAGTTACAAGTGTTACGCGAAATCGGTATGTTGATACCAATTGTTACTCTCGAGATCGACGTTTGCGGAACCTGACAATATGATAATACTGTTAGAGATATTAATGACAACACGTGACTCATGTGAAACGTGTGATCCATGTGAAAGATACCCCTCATGAAATCAATCAGATGCTAAAATCTCTCTATGATTATAGGAACACATGGGACTCATGGGATTCATGCACCATGTGTTTCTCATTCTTTCTCTCAGTCAATATTTTCCTATTCTTTCCTCAGTCAATATTTTCCTATTGTATCTCATAAATCAGTGTAAACATGTGACCAATATATGTAAATATATACAACCAAGAACTATAACTGATGGTATCTTGTCTTTGCACAAATAAGTCTTCTTCTTCTTATTATTTATCTCAGTATCAGAGCTACTCATGTACCATATTGAGTATTTCCTCTTCATCTTCCCTCACCTCCATTCAAACACTTGCATCCATGGTTACTCCCAATCCCAACATCACTCACTTTCTAAATGTCAAACTCGACGAGGGAAACTATCTGCTGTGGCGTTCCTAGTTCCTTTCTCTTCTTAAGCTCCACGATCTCGAAGGCCTCGTCGATGGAACCTCTCTGTGTCCGGTCTGGTTCCTTCCTTCTACCGAGAAAGATGCTCAGCCCACTATCAACTCAGAATACACTCGCTGGATCAAACTTGATCAAATGCTCTTATATTGGCTTATCTCCTCGCTCACTGAGGCTGTTCCTACTCATGTTGTCGGCCTCACCACCTCTCGTGATGTGTGGTGCTCTCTGGAGTGAATCTTTGCGTCACCCTCCAGAGTTAGAGTGCAGCAACTCAAATATTAGCTACACACCGTCAAAATAGGCACCTCTTCTATGTCAGAGTACATCCAGTCTGTCAAGTCCATCGTGGACAACCAGGCGGCAGTAGCTAATCCAGTTACCGACTCCGATCTCGTCTCTACCTTGATCAGTGGTCTATCTCCGAATATGTGGTCTGTCTCCTGAATATGACTTGTTCGTCACCTCCGTCAACACAAGAGTCGACCATGTAATGTCAGAAGAACTCATCGGCCTCATGCTTAGCCAGGAGATTTATCGTGGGCGTGCTATCACTTCACCAGACTCCACAAGCCTCATCTCCCCTTCTCCTGCAGTTCATACTGCTTCCCGCACTCCAAGCTACCATCCAGCTCCATCTTTTTTCCGTGGTCATGGACGTGGCCGAGGCAGGGAGCACGGTTGTGATCGTGGACATTCCTTCTTATCGTCACATCAGTCCACCGGTGGCCGACCTCAATACCAGATCTGCAATCGTTTTGGTCATTATGCTAACCAATGCTACAATCGTTATGATGATTCGGCTAGCCCAACTGCTCTTTTCCACTCTTATGGAAATAGTCCAGTCGATCCCAACTGGTATGTTGACTCCGGAGCCACTCATCACCTAACGGCTCACATTGCGAATCTGGCAGTTCACTCCGAATATCAAGGACCCGACAGAGTTCGCATGGGTAACGGGATAGGTTTGCCTATCCGAGCTATTGGTGCTTCTTTATTGTGTTCTCCTGTTTCTTTCTTTGTCTTGAAAAACCTTTTACATGTTCCTAATATCACCAAAAATCTTCTGTCTGTTAGTCAATTTACTGCTGATAATAAAGTCATTCATGAATTTTACCCTGACTCTTGTTTTATCAAGGATCTCTCCACTCGGAAAACTCTACTGCGGGGATAACGTAAGGATGGTCTGTATGTCTTCTCCCTGGGAAATCATAACTTCACCGCCTCTCCCCAGGCTCTTCTCGGTGAGCGTACATCTTCCTCCGTCTGACATGCGCCTAGGTCATCCCTTCACCAGAGTTGTCTCCAGTGTTTTTTCTCAGCATCAGCTTCCTTTCCTCCCTGACCATGCTGGTACTCCTCTCTACATCCCCTGTCAGCAAGGGAAAAGTCATCTTCTTCCTTTTCGTCATCTTCCACGATTGTTACTGCTCCTTTAGAGCTTATTCACTCCGATCTATGGGGTCCGTCTCCTGTGTCCGCTGTAAGTGGTCATCGCTATTATATTAGCTTTGTAGATCACTACAGTAAGTATGTTTAGTTTTATCTTTTAATAAATAAAAGTGATGCTTTCTCCATTTTTCTTGAGTTCAAAATTCATGTGGAAATTTTTTTTGGGCGTTCCATTAAAGCACTCCAAACTGATGGTGGTGGCGAGTTCATCAAATTTAAATCTTACTTGTCTTCTCAGGGTATCGCTCATCGCTTATCCTGTCTACACACTAGTGCCCAAAATGGCACCGCAGAAAGAAAGTACCACCACCTTGTCGAGACCGGCCTTACTCTTCTGGCTCGGTCAAATGTTCCATTTCATTACTGGCCTTATGCTTTTCAAACTGCATTATTTCTCATCAATAGAATGCTCACCCCCATCCTCCATAATCTATCTCCCTACTAAAAATTATTTCATAAAGCACCTGCTACCTTTCCTTATGAATTTTTAGTTGTGCTTGCTACCCTCATCTGCGTCCATACCAAACTCATAAGTTTAGTTTTCAGTCTAGGCAATGTGTCTTCTTAGGTTACTCGGCTTCTAAAGTTTAGTTTAGTTTTCAGTCCAAGCAAAAAAAAAGTGTTGTAAAGTAAACTAGTAATACTTAGACAAAAGAGTAATAGCAAATAACACGAGGATTTAATATGGTTTGACCAAAACTTCGCCTACCCCTACAGGGACAGAACTTGAGAGAGCTTTATTAATAAACTTGATACAAAGAGATCTAACATTCATCTTAATCTCACAAGAGTATTCACCTTCCCCTTAAATCTAGACCAAGATTACAAGAGTATACCTTCTGTATGACACCTTCACCTTGCTCCTCTTTCTTGGCTTTCTCTAATCTTCTTCAAGATCTCTTTAGTGTTCTCCACACAACATGTACTGAGCTACGATCTTTATTTATTGGATTTTACAATACAACTCATATTTGTACTATGAGATGATCTTAGTCGTCGGATGCTTGAAGAATCTTGATCAATCTTATAGGAGTTGATCTCTTTGATTTAGAAAAATTTTAGACCCTTAAACTTTAGAAATAAAACTTCATAGAAGAGAATTTGTATCCTATTCGAACTCCACCAGAAAAGGAAACTCATACGCGCCTAAAAAGGAAACTGCTCACGCTTCAGAAACGGCTGATTAGTCGACTTATCATGCAGAATAGTCAACTACTCCTTTCAGTAGTCTACTTATAATTCAATTAGTTGACTACTATATAACTAATCTTTCTCTGAATCTGCCCAGTCTACTGGTCTGTGCATTAGTCGGCTTATACTTCTTATAATTCGACTAAACTGCTTTACCTTGATCTATTTCTTCTGCTTCAAGCCATCGTCTTCTCCATTCGGATTGGATCTTCTTGGACCATCATCTCCTCTTGAAAACAACGCAAAATCAATAATAAGTTCTGTGTTGGTCATGTTTGAGGGCACCATAAGGAAGAAAAATCAAACGTAGCATGTTGTTTGTACCTTTTTCAGACACTATACATATGTTTTTTTTCCTTTGGATAAAATGGTGGGCTTGAAGATCCCGTGTGTCATTAATAAGATCATAATGAGTTATTTGGCAGAAAAATGAGCGACGCCTGACCAAAATAAAACCTGATGCACCGATGAAATCAAATGGAAAAACCAAAGAAGAAGAAGAAGAAGAAGATGCATGATCCAAAAACACTGAAAAAGTTCAAGCATGCAGGTTTGAGTGTAAAAATGGGTAACATGAGCTAGTGGTGCCCCCCAGTCACCAAGTATTGGTTATTTGTAAAGTTTTAGTTAAGTCATTTAGGCTAGAAGGCTACGTTAAAGGTCAAAGTCTTCTTATAGCTGGAATCGAAGAATGTGATCCATTCTAGACAAGGACGGAGCTATATAGTAGGCTAGATGGGTTGTAACCCAATAAATAAATTACGTCATTCACTGTAGCCCAGCCCAACCCAACCCAACCCACCATCTTTTCTCTTCTCATCTCCTCTTTATTCCACGCCCAGCCCACTCATTTCTCATCTTAGTTTATTAAACTGCTGGGGATCGAACCCCAGTTTCAAGCGCCTAAATCTAAAGTATTAACCAGTGTGCGACATTGGCATGCAGTTAAAGTGGCAACAATAACAATATTTAAACCTTATATTGAAACATAGCCCAGTCGGAAAAAAATTTCTGGCTATGCTCCTGATACTAGAGATAACCTCTTTAGGGAAAAGTGGTAGGGCCCAGGCGCATGAGTTTTATGTGACACTGCCAAGGAGACAATAGAATACCTCCTCCTTTCATGAACATTCTCGATAGAGGTGTGGAACCCATTGAGCAAATAATTCGGAATATTTTGGAGGGAGCATAATTCTGAGATTTTCTACAACAAAGCACAATCTGTGTCCCAGCTTTCCCCATCTATCATTGCCTATGCCTACTCGTGATCTTTTTCTGTGCAGGGGCTACTTGTGAAGCACCTCCCGTGCTTTCAGTGTGCACTCAGATGCCCCCACTTCAGATGGAGAAGGAATGGACTACTCTTCAAGCAAGGAGTGGATTACTGTATCATTCCTATGTCTGACCGGTTATAGGAGTCTCTTTGCTTTTGTGATTATCTTTCGCTATGAAATGTTTTTGTTGTGTACCATAGGCGCGTGTCTTGTAAAATATGTAGTTGCATCTTCCAAGACCTTAGCGTATTTCCACGACTTGGGAATGATTGACACCACTGTTGTAGCAGAGGGCTTTTAATACAAGAGATGACAAATACAATTAGAGATGATTCAAACAGCAATAATAGCTAAAAAATGCCAAAGAGAATAACATGTTAGTATTTAACGTGGTTCGGTTAATGTGACTTAAGTCTATGGGAGAAAACAATAAAAAAAAAACACTAATAAAAGGGAAGAATAAAAGATATTACAATTCTAATCTCACTCACACCCAAACTCACAATACACAATTTATATAGGAACTGGAGGAGGGAGAAGAAGAAAAGAAAGGGTGAAGATATTATAAGAGTTCAACTGAACTTCTCTCTTCTCTTTTTAATTTTCAGCTTAGCATCTACTTGTCTGTAACCTCTTTTATAGCCTTAAGAATGTAAACCACTCTTCTTACATCACTATCATATTAATGATATCCTTGTTAGCATTTTGCCTTATTTTTTAAGAGGAGATGATAGTCCAAAAAAATCCAATTGAGTTGAAGAAGATGATTTAAAGCAGAAGAAGCAAATCAAGGTGAAACAGTTTCCTTTTCAGGTGACTGCGAGTTTCCTTTTCAGGAGGATTATGAATAGGATTCAATTCCTATTTAATAAAAATTTGTTTCTAAAGATTAAAAGGTCTAGGATCCTTCTAAATCAAGGAGATCAACTCCTAATAGGATTGATCAAGATTCTTTAAGCATCCAATGGCCAAGATCAGCTCATAATCTAAATAGGAGTTGTATTATAAAATCCTATAAATAAAGGTTGTAAGCCAACATTGTAAATTGGAACAGAGGAGTAGAAGAGCAGAAGAAAGTTGTGGTGAACAACAATGTAAGGTTCTAAAAAGCCAAGAAGGCCCTAAAAAGTCAAGAAAGAGAGGAGAAAGGTGAAAGTACATAGAGAGAAGGTATACTCTTGTAATCTAGGCATACATTCAAGGGGAAGGAGAATACTTTTGTGTCATCAAGAAGAAAGTTAGATCTCTTTGTATCAAGTTTACTAATAAAGCTCTCTCAAGTTTTCTTCCCGTTGACGTAGGCCAAGTTTGGGCTGAACCACGTTAAATTGTGTGTTCTTCTTCTTATATCTTTTAATATTCATCTTGTGTGCCCGAGGTAATCGATCTCATGGCATACTTGAGGTCATCGATGGGGATTTTCGTATCTCCTAACTATTGATACCATAGTAAGTATGATATTCCGGGTTATGCATGCAACAATTAGTATCAGAGTATATCAATTTGGTTACAACAAATGGTATCGGAGCTGATGGTGTTCGTTCAAGACTCGAGTGCTCTAGATAATGAAGAAGATGTCAAGTCGATGGAGTTCGGCGGAGGCAGCAAGACGAAGAAGACAACAATAAAGTTCAGATTTGTTCTAAAGTAAAGATCGATGACTTTTAGAGTATATTGAGAAAGGAGGAGTTGTCAAGACTCAATAATGCTCAGATCTAAACATGGTAGATGTACGCACACGGAGAAGGTACGAGCTCGAAGTAAGATTTCCTTGAATCAAATTGAAAAATTACAACGGACTAGTATTCCGGTTACAAGGGAGGGAGGATGTTGAGTCTTGAATCCTCCCTTTGTTTAAGGCTGGGTTCTTCAAGTGGCGATGGAGAGTAACTCTTGTTCTCCGTTGACCAGGTGACCGTCTAGACCTTCGGGGATCTTCTCTTCGGCTGGTAGAAGGAGTAGCACAGCTCTGTCTACCAAAACTCTCAAAGAGAAGGTAGGCAAAGAGCAACTTGTACGCAGCAAGCTTGCTGAAGAGTTGAGCTCTCTCTTGCTTCTCTCTATGTCTGCCTGTGTGTAGTCTGTTGTCTATCTCTTGTTTCTTATGTCGCGTCCCTTTCCTCATAGCGGCGGGGCTATTTATAGAGGTTTTAGGGGTGAACGTGCCCCTAAAAATGCTCCACAATGAGGGGCTAACTTCCCCGCTATGTGGGCGGTGACTGGCCCCATAACCAGGGCGGTTATAACCGAGACGTGGGCCTTGGACCCTCGCGCCCTGAGGTTGAGACGCGGGTGTTGAGCCCACGCGCCTTGATGTTGAGACGCGGGTGTTGAGCCCACGCGCCTTGATGTTGAGACGCGGGTGTTGAGCCCACGCGCCTTGAGGTTGAGACGCGGGTGTTGAGTCCACGCGCCTTGATGTTGAGACGCGGGTGTCGAGCCCACGCGCCTTGATGTTGAGACGCGGGTGTCGAGCCCACGCGCCTTGATGTTGAGACGCGGATGGCCATCATTAGTCCTGCGTCTAGAACCTGAAACTCTGCCTTTTTAATGGCTTGTCTTTTAATGATTTTTAGACAGCCTAGAGAACCCCCTCCAAGGTTTTCGATATTCCGCGGTTAACTGGGACGGATTTCGAAATACTTTGGACTCTAGCTGAGCTTACCCTTATGACTGGACTGTTAATGCTCCGGGTTTGATCTTATCTGGAGTATGCTCTTCGTGAGTGTACTATAGAACTCTTTGAAGCCATCAGAGTTGATCGAGTTGAGTGTTTAGATACACAGTCTAAACCTCCCCGATTACTTTAAGTCTGTCGTGGGTGCACTTTAAGCCAGGAGTGGACAGTCGTCTGCTTGTGCCAGTGTACTGTTGAACTGATTTGCAGAAGTAAGGACTGAACGTCAGTTCTTTTTGAAGAGCAGAGATAGTACTGCTTTAAAGACGCGACTTTCATGGGGTGCGTCTTTTTGGAAATGAAAACGCGACTGATATTCCATTGGGCAGACGCAATGCTAGGCCGGATTGGAAGGACGCGAACTTCGGAGAGACGCATCCTTTTGAGTAAGGACGCGACTTTCTGGACGCGACTATGGCTGTGCTGACGAGGCACGTCCATCGAAGAAGCGCGCCTGTTGGGTGCGAATCCTTGCCATGTCATGAGTGCACCGCCACTTGTTCTGGGGAACCGACGGGACATTTCTTTTTGGCGCGCGGACTTCCCGGTATATTAAATGAGCTGTCCACGCGTCAAGCGATGACTCGATGCTGAACCATTCGAGCCGCGCGCCGCGTATCTTTGCGAATCTTCGTGCCTATAAATGGCAACAGTCAGAGAGATATCTCTTTCGTCTCGAGCGCATCTGTTAGGGTTTTTTGAAAAATGAGTCTTCTCTGTCTCTTTTCATTTCTTCATCGTCTATCATCGGATTCTTGATCAACGATGGCACCCAAGGCCAAGCCAACCGCATCATCTTCAAAAGCGGCCGTCGTCGAGGCCCAGAGGGGCGGTTCCTCCGCGCAGGAAGCCCCAATCTCAGGTATAATGCCATGGAAGTTCATGGACTCCTAAAAATCCCTCTTTTAAAGGAGAACCGTCAACACAGAATAGAAACCACGTTTGATTCTCAGACGCGGTCTTTGAGTTGATAAACAAGGCGCGGGTTTGATGACCCCACCGCTTTTATCCACTTGGTGATGCGCTTGTCTATTGGATATAGAGCGCCAGTAAGCCCTGCACTTCGGATTCTTCACTTAGAATATTTCTAATTGTGAAGGGTTCGGACGCGGACTTGATCCTTGTGTTCTGTGACATCAGGTGCTGGTCTTTTATGAATCTCGCACCTGAGTCCAAGTACTTAGAAAATTTTTTAAAAGTCTTGGATTTCAAAACGCAGGCTCCCTGTTGGCCTCACGGTCGCGGATTTTCAGGTCTGGACGCGGATTTTGACAATTTCTGCGTCCAGTATCTCTTCTGCGTCTGGACGCAGATTTTCAGGCCTGGACGCGGATTTTGACAATTTCTGCGTCCAGTATCTTTTCTGCGTCTGGACTATAGACACTTAAGATTTCTGATTAAGTGTCATCTTCTTCTGCAGTGCAACACTCTTCTGCCCCACTCTCCAAGAGGCGCCACTTCGGGCACGTAGGTGGTGCTGACCGTGATTTGACCTTTGTGCTGCAAAGGACTGTACCCGTGACTGCTGATGGGTGGCAGGAGCGCAGGAGGAGGCTCTCCAATGTTGACATGGCAACCTTTCGGGAGCTTATGACTGACGCAGCATTCATAACGGATGCTCGCGTTCCGCTGGAGAAGCCTGCCTTCTTCTTTGGAGACCGTATTAGCGAGGGCGGCTATTCCTTGTATGACGGAGATTATAAATGGCTCCGTCAGATAGGGGGTAGAAGATTCTTTCTCCCAAACATGGAGAGGATGTACCCACTGTCTTATCTCCAGCACATGTCCGTCCCTCGGAAAATGAAATGGGAACTCTCCCGATATGTCCCTGAGGTTACTCTTGGCGACCTAGGCTCTAAAATGGTATATCGCCATGATAGTCATGATAGGGAGTTTCTCGGCCTGTTTCCAGGGCTGCTCAGAACTGATCACCCAGTTGGAGAGACACCAAAACTTGGTGATTAGTCTATAATTATGCATTTTTTATGTCGCATTCTCTCACATTTTTATGAATAAATAATCGTCTAAATCGTGTTTTGGTCTTAATTGCAGGTAAATCCAAAGTCCAAGGGCAAAGATGGAATAAGAGGCTAATTCAGCTCAATTTATGCTAATTAATCCCGCAATTACTTGGAGGCCAAGCAAAGAATTTTCTAGAACATGCATTGTACCTAGACTCCTGAGCTGTCAGACGAATATTCGGGTGAAAGTACCAGAAAAGGGGTATATCTGGAAGCAGCTAGAAGCCAGACGAAGCTCCAGAAGAAATCCAGAGAATTAATTCTCTGGAAATGCGGCAAAAATGCGGCAAAATGCTGCAAAAATGCGGCAATCTTGAAGAGCCACGCGTCGATTTTCGACGCGTGGCTCCGTCTCGTCTTCTGGATCCTTCTGAGCCCTATAAATAGCCCTGCAGAGAGCCAAACCGAGGGCAGTCTTCGTTTTTAGGAGTAGGTCCAGATTTTAGGAGTAGTGTAGGTGAGTGTTCTCCATTTCTTGTATTTTCTTTTGTTTTTAGATCATTGTAGTAGGGTTGAGTGATTCATAGAGAGAGAGATTGAGAGGGATTGATGTAATAGAGAGTGACACTCTATGTAAAGGTGCCTCCTTTCTCCTCCATTGTAATCTCCTTCACCTTCTAACATGATTTCTTGCTAACTTTTTCTTCTCATGGCAATCTAACTACTAACCACTAACCATCTAACCACTTACTTGATAATCCACATGAATTGGGTTGCCTCTACAAGGCCTTGTTCTTACAAGAGCCATTGATGGCCAAAGATGATGGGTTCTAACATCTAACTTGCTAACTTGCTAACTTGCTAACCAAGCTAACTCTCTTATTTCATGCTCTTTTATTTCATGCTAGTAGTGTAATGAGTGATGCTTGTAATAGCTTGTTCTTGTTGCAATGTTTTGATTGTTATGAACCATCCATGAGCCATGCTTTGTATTGCTTCTTGAAGATAAGGATTGTGATGGCCGAGGATCCAAATGTGAGGCAACTATCTCGAAGAGGTTAGTATGGTTAGTGGAGTACTTAGTAGTTAGTAGCCATGAGTTTTCTTTTACCTTTGTTTTAGAAATCGTTTTCAAGTTCCTCTTCTTATTTTCTTATCGACGTTTTCATCGCTCTCCTCACCTACCACATGCTTGTTTTCATTTTCTTTTCTTTTTCATTCTTTCAACATAGAAGAATTGTTAATATCTGACGTGACTAGAGACTGTTAATGCTTCTATCGCCTCCCTTCCCTGTGGATAAGACCCGTTAAGCCAATGCTATAACGAAAGTATCGAGGGTAAATTAAGCACATTTGAGTTTTTCATTGATTTCATATAATACCCATTTTGAGTGCTAGTTTTTACCCCGATCAAATTTTTGGCGCCGTTGCCGGGGAAGGGAATGGTTTTGATGTCACGTTTTTGTTAACATTTGTCTTCTCTGTTTTGGTGTGCAGGGCAATATTTTCAGGTGCTTAACATTGCAGAAAATAACCTAGCTTTGCCTTTCCCTGCTCTAGAAAGCAGGACCCCAGATTTGGAAGGAAAGCCGCGAAACCGCGACTTTTGCCGCGCCACCGCGGCCATTGTGCAATAATTCTGTATATTGTTTGTTCTGGGATGTGTATCTTGTAATAGCTAGTTGATTTCTGCTGCTATCTTTCTTGCTTTGATTGCCTACACACCACAAAAAATAAAAGAACTAAAATACGGTATTTGGACGCCTTTAAAACGGTTTAGACATTTACATTTAGGCACTTATCAATTCAATTCCAATATTCTGTATTTTGTTCTGATTGTTGTGATTTGGATGGAGATGTACATATGGCATTGCATATAGCATAGGACAAACACGTGGGTGATTTATCGCTTTGTGTTATATTCTTGTCTATATTGCACACTTGCACAAATTAAATTTAAGGGCAAACTCCAAACAAGATAAGGTGGGATTTCATACCCCTTCCTTAGCCCAAAAATCATCTTCCCACTCACACAACCCAAGCCCTAATAAAATTTGAATAGACGTTGGCCACTAGGGACATTTCATCTAGGTCTAGGTCAACCCTCCTCTTGGCTTGGTTTTGATTTTTCTTTTCTTTTTGTTTGTTGTTTGATTCTTTCTTTTTTGTGATTTTTTTTTTTTTTTTGTGAAATGGCATTCAACAATAATAATTCTTTCAATCCAAACATGAATCCATATTTCACACCAACTCCATTTGATTCGGATAATTCCAACCCGGCGTTTTACAATATGTACCAACTAAATACACCGGGTTGGCCTTATCCGAATCAATACAACCCATACCCACATTCTAATAACTATAATTTCCATAATAATTTCAACTCGTCACAGAGTCATTGGGGATTCACGTACCCCGAGTCAAATTTTCAACCTCCTTGTCCACCATATTCACCTTGTCCACAATATTCATTCCCCAAATTTGCTTCTTATACTCCACCAATTGAAGAAAAATCTGAGTTACTAAAGAGTTTAGAAGCCAATCTACAGAGGGCCGAGCAACAACTTCAAGAAACATTGCCCCTCCAATTCTACAATATTTTCAAGAGTCTTGCTCAATTTCACCTTCTCATAATGAACAACCATTTGCCTTGGAAATGAGTAAAGAACTCTTGTGTGAGTCCAAGCTTCAATCTCCACACATTTTTGACTCACATTATTCACAAAATTTCCAAAATCAAGATTCTTATACTCCCATTCTAGAGCAACCATTTGGAGATACATCAAGTCTAGAAAAGAGTATAGAAACCTTGGAGGAGTCTTTATTACAATATAAAAAAACACGTGCCGAGTCTTTCAATAAGGTGGATGAACAATTGAGTCAATTGGTTAACATCTATAGGAATGAGGAAACTCTATCTTATCAACCTTTGACCAATTCAACTATGCCACACTCTATTGATATGACCCAAGACTTCTATCATTTTGGAAATCATAATTCAATTTCAGCACAACCACCTAAACTTGTCCAAACTTCAAAACCCATTGACATTTTGGCAAGTTTTCCTTTTCCTGAAATTGAACTTGAACATGAATATGATCCTGAACTTCCACTTGATGATTCAATTTTACTTCATGATTCAATTATGACTCCAGTATCTTTACCTGATTTCACTCCATTTCCCGAGTCAGTATTGGATCCAGTGCCTGTCCATTGTGAAATTGAATCACCAATCTCTTATTATGATCATATTGAACTTGACCAATTTCATACTTTTGAAAGTCCATTTGATAAATTGGTAAGTTCTCATTTTTGTGGAATTGAACTCAATGAGGAATGTGACTTTGACCCTCAAGTTTGTGATTTAGTTCAAATACCTGAATCATTATTGACTCCTATTTTGTTACCCAATTTGAGTAACATTTTAGAGTCAGTTTTGATTCCCAACCCTCCTGAACTTGAATCACTAATCTTAGATAGTCACATTCCATCATGGGGAAATGAATGTGGACCTGAGCTTTATCTTTTTGATTTGGACCCACTTCCTGAACCGATCTCGACTCCCGAACCTTTACTTGACTTAAGTTTTTTTTCTGAGTCGGTATTAGTTCCTGTGCCTCCTGAGTCCAAATCAATCATTCCATCTTTTCATACTCCATTCTGGGACAAGGATCTTGATAAATTTGACTCTGAAATTATTTTAGAAATTTGGAAATTGGATAGGGTAAAATTCCTAATAAAATTCACACATGCATGCATCTTTCTAGTGGGTTGTATCATGGAGGTTTCTGGTGGGTTCCTTCGGACTCCACGCAAGAATGATTGGGCCGCCTTACGTGGACCGATCAGGCCGCCACCGGAACCACCACCTTGAGGTAATTTTTTCCTTCCCTCTCTATTTCTTTCATGCATACATATATCACGATGCATTGAGGACAATGCATGAAATAAGTGTGGGGGAGGGTTTACTAACATAGAGTTTTTAGATTTTCTTTCTTTTACACTTCTTTTAGGATACTTTTAGAAATCTTTCCTTTTGTATAGAAATTTTCTCTTTCTTTAAAAACTTTTTGAAACAAGAGACAAAGTTTTGATCTATTTTTAAGACAATTAAGATGATCTTAGAAATTAAGGAAGCCTTAATTATGACATCTTAAACCTAGTTGAAATAATAGATCTTGTTTAAAATTATAGGCTAAGTAAGATAAATTGGAGAGATATTCTTATCTTGAATTGTTGCCTTAGATAGTATGCATTTCACACTTACACAATTTTTGGGATGGAAACAAAAACCTAAAATGCCATAAAGCAAAAAAAATAAATAAAAGAAAAAATATACAAATAAAACATCACTTATTAAGCTGGATAATTGTGCCTCAAGAAGCATGATTATTCACGCCTAACGGTGGTCAAAAGAAGCAAATAATCCCCTTTAGTTTTGTGGCCTTGTTTACTCGAGTCCTTAAACCCGAGGGATGTTTTCTCATCTGGTGCCCTAGGAACGTCTGGTTTGGGAGTCATCGGTTATAGGCTCGCTACATGGGTAAACTAGAAAGCCTAAACTAAGGGAAGAAAAAAAAGAAAAAGAAAATAAATATATATAAATAAATGGCTTGATGGTTAGAGTTGAAATCCCAGAAATCTTCACTATCACAATGTGCATACTATCTAGGTTTTATGAAGGATAAAATATTCAATCCCATTTTGAATTCTTACCTTAATTGAAGACAAGATCTTGCATAGAGACTAAGTTTAAGGAAGAATGATTTGTGGTGGACTTATGACCTTAGATCGCTTATATTTTTGCAAAAATATTTTATAAACTTGTCTCTCTTTCAAAATGTGTTTTCAAAATACTAACATTTTCTTTCTTTATGGATTTTGTGGGTGCAATCCGCTGAAAACCCTCAGGAGACAACACTCCTCCTCTAGGGTAACCTAGAGGTTTAACGGCTTGTTGCACACGCTCAGTGCAATCGCGTCACCTGCGAAAGTGGTGTAATAAAATTTATAGTATAGTTTTTCTTTCTTTGTTTTGCTCGGGACGAGCAAAAGAATAAGTGTGGGGGTGTGATTAGTCTACAATTATGCATTTTTTATGTCGCATTCTCTCACATTTTTATGAATAAATAATCGTCTAAATCGTGTTTTGGTCTTAATTGCAGGTAAATCCAAAGTCCAAGGGCAAAGATGGAATAAGAGGCTAATTCAGCTCAATTTATGCTAATTAATCCCGCAATTACTTGGAGGCCAAGCAAAGGATTTTCTAGAACATGCATTGTACCTAGACTCCTGAGCTGTCAGACGAATATTCGGGTGAAAGTACTAGAAAAGGGGTATATCTGGAAGCAGCTAGAAGCCAGACGAAGCTCCAGAAGAAATCCAGAGAATTATTCTCTGGAAATGCGGCAAAAATGCGGCAAAATGCGGCAAAAATGCGGCAATCTTGAAGAGCCACGCGTCGATTTTCGACGCGTGGCTCCGTCTCGTCTTCTGGATCCTTCTGAGCCCTATAAATAGCCCTGCAGAGAGCCAAACCGAGGGCAGTCTTCGTTTTTAGGAGTAGGTCCAGATTTTAGGAGTAGTGTAGGTGAGTGTTCTCCATTTCTTGTATTTTCTTTTGTTTTAGATCATTGTAGTAGGGTTGAGTGATTCATAGAGAGAGAGATTGAGAGGGATTGATGTAATAGAGAGTGACACTCTATGTAAAGGTGCCTCCTTTCTCCTCCATTGTAATCTCCTTCACCTTCTAACATGATTTCTTGCTAACTTTTTCTTCTCATGGCATCTAACTACTAACCACTAACCATCTAACCACTTACTTGATAATCCATATGAATCGGGTTGCCTCTACAAGGCCTTGTTCTTGCAAGAGCCATTGATGGCCAAAGATGATGGGTTCTAACATCTAACTTGCTAACTTGCTAACCAAGCTAACTCTCTTATTTCATGCTCTTTTATTTCATGCTAGTAGTGTAATGAGTGATGCTTGTAATAGCTTGTTTTTGTTGCAATGTTTTGATTGTTATGAACCATCCATGAGCCATGCTTTGTATTGCTTCTTGAAGATAAGGATTGTGATGGCCGAGGATCCAAATGTGAGGCAACTATCTCGAAGAGGTTAGTATGGTTAGTGGAGTACTTAGTAGTTAGTAGCCATGAGTTTTCTTTTACCTTTGTTTTAGAAATTGTTTTCAAGTTCCTCTTCTTATTTTCTTATCGACGTTTTCATCGCTCTCCTCACCTACCACATGCTTGTTTTCATTTTCTTTTCTTTTCATTCTTTCAACATAGAAGAATTGTTAACATCTGACGTGACTAGAGACTGTTAATGCTTCTATCGCCTCCCTTCCCTGTGGATACGACCCGTTAAGCCAATGCTATAACGGAAGTATCGAGGGTAAATTAAGCACATTTGAGTTTTTCATTGATTTCATATAATACCCATTTGAGTGCTAGTTTTTACCCCGATCACTTGGCACCACTTTCCTCAACGCGTTCATGAAAGTGGGGGGGTGATTTTCCGGTCGAGTTCCGTTTGCCCGGGTGGATCCACTCCACTGAGAGGTATTGGTGGGGCAGGATGGTGAGCTTCGTCCTTGCCGACCTTAGAGGCTTGTTGGAGCAAGCGGAATTGTACCAAGCAGTCAGGGCCGTACAGTATCGTATCCCACCGAGCTCTCAAAACTTTTTTGGGATCCTGGAGCGTTACAATCCTCTGACGGGGACATTCTTCACTCCGGTCGGGGAGATGGGTCTCGCCCTGCACGAGTTGTACGAGGTCTCGGGGCTGGCGATGGGGGATTCTCCCTATGAAGAATACGTCCCAACCACTGAGGAGCTTCACCTTATAAAGAAAGGGTCTCCTCGAGTGTACGAGACTTACTGGGAGGTGTTATGTCACTTCCACGTCTGCGGCCAGATAACCTCTTGGAGGGCGGGGGGGAGTCAAGCAGCTGTCTTGGGCAAGCTGCTTGTTCAATGGCGTCAACCAGAAAGACCGTCCGGTGACCCGACTGGCTCCCAGCTCCGACGAGGAGATTGCCGACAGGATCAAGGCTTCTGTAGACTCCTACACCACGGAGTCGAACGAGGATGTTTTCGAACCTGACACGGTTTTCGAAAGCTTCCATCATCAAGCCCGGATCCCTATCTCCGATCACGCACTGTTGGCGGGCTTCTTAATGCTGTGGTTGAAGCGCTGTGTGGTGCCAACGCTGCCACATGAAGTCATTGTTGCCGACGTAGTGTACCCGGCGGTGCTCCTGGCTTATGGTAGGGCCGTAGCCTTTCTCCCGGCCATGGCGGCGAGTATTCAAAGCGGGTTGCGGACGTTAACCCAAAATCTGTGCGAGGCAGGGAAGGCCGTCGACTCCCATGGCAAGGTGATTGTTGACTCGGAGGGGAGGCCGACGATAAAGCGCCCCAACCCTCGGATTGAGCTTCCCTACACGTACCTAATGGCTTGGTACGTTATGCACTATCCCTCTCTGATGACGCTGGTGTCTTGGTGTGAGGGGTTTATTCCTTTCGTGCAGCAGTTGGAGGGTTCAAACTGGTGTAATACTTACGTGTATTACGTTCGAAAGTGCGTCATGTCGGCTTCGAACTACCAGCTTAATCGCTGCTTCCCCGCGATTCCTGGTGCATCTTTCGGGGAACAATTTACTGACTCTGCAGGCCAAGATGACTTCACGAGGCTGTCAACGGGGGTTCTCTGGTGGTTGGCAACATTCGGCCCGGGTATGTGCTTTTCCGGCAAGGGAATTCATGCAGGATCGAGCCGTATATGCTGAATCGCTTCGCCCGACAGTTCGGCTATGATCAACTATATGTCGGCAACCCCAATGCTCGACTCGCCTTCAGTGGGAATTTGTTCGAAGGTGCTCGGGCTTGGTATTATAGCGTGGCCGGAGGGACGGAAGCAACTTTTCGGCGCCTATCAAAGGGCCGAAGGGCCGTACCAGCTTCAGCTTCTGTACTTGGTACTTCCAGACCAACCAAACACCAGATTTCACTCCGGAGTATTCATGCATTGAGAGTATCAATGCAGGTTACGAAGCAAGGTCGGGGTCCACTAAACGCTTGCGAGGCGTCGAGCAGTATCTGAAGGCTCTGAAGGAGGTCAGAAGGGGGTCGAGGGAGGAGCCGCGAGCAGCAAAGGCTCGACAGGCGGTGGGTAAGCGTCCTCAAGGCTCTACCTCCACTGCTGAGCCTGCCCCAAAGAAGGTCCGGAGAGACTTGACGGCTGCAGTTTCTCCATCCGAGGACATCCCTTCTGGTGTTGAGGAACCGAGGGAAGAAGAGGCGGATGAGGATGATGCCCCCTTAGTCCATGCCCGCAGGTTGCGCAGCAGGGGCCCCAGGATTGTGGAGGAAGCGGAGCCTGCTGACAAACCCACCGCCGCTGACGAGGCCGAGCAGTTCGAAGTCGACATAATGAGCGGAGGCGATGTTGAGAGGCCAGGGGTCTCAGCTCAGCCCGGGGCTTCCTCAGCTCAAGAGAGGAGGGATGAGGCACAGCAGCCGGAGGTCGACATAATGGGTGACGTTGAGATTCTAGGAGTCTCAACTCAGCCTGGGTCTTCCTCAGCTCACGAGAGGAGAGATGAGGCACAGCAGCCTGGGTCTCCCAGTGTATTCATCTCCAGTGCTCGGACAGTTGACCCCAGCCCTACCACTGGGGTGTTTGGAGGCAAGGCTCCGGTTGCCGAGGTCCCTTGCGTTGAACTGTCGTCTTCATCATCCGAAGAGGAAATCGATTTTGAGGATGAGGTCGACTTTGGCGATGAACCCGCTCCTCCTGATCAGAGTAAATTCTCACACATCTCGGAGGAGAAAATATATGGGTGTGAGCCGTTGACGACATCACCACTAGCGGCAGTTATTCCTGCTGAAGCCGCTGAAGGTACACTACTCGCCAAACTCTTCCTTCTAACTAGGAGAAGGATTTTTGACATTTTCTTTTTTATTTGGCCTCGTGTTGCAGAGCTAGTCATGGTTAGCGAGGCTGCTGCTTCCTCCCAGATCGAGGAGATGATACAAGAACTGGCTCAGCAGGAGAGAGCTGAGTCTCCTCGTACTGGGGTGCCTCAAGAGAGGGCAATCGTCGAAGTCGGGGAGACCTCCACCCTACAGGATTCACCCAAGGACTCGCCACCTTTGGACCCCCAGTCAAGTAAGGAAATGTTGGTATAAATGTTTTCATTTTGCTGTCATGGCTATATTCTCGTAATTTGCAGAGGGCATTGAGGAAGTTCAGGCAAGTGCAGAGAGCATTGAGGAAGCGCAGGTAGGGGGAGATTTGGCGGTCAGTGCCTACCCGGGAGACCACACAGCTCATGTCTCGGCCGAGGATTCTGAGGAGGTCGAGCTCACTATCTTGTCATCGGCTGTGGAGGTTTCTACGGAGGTAGCACCCCCAGAAACGCCAGTGGCTACTCTTACTCCTGCCGTACCCGTGGTCAGCCCGACTCTTGCACCAGAAGAGCCGACCTACATCCCCCACACCGTAATAGAAAGGGGATCGGGGAACACCTCGGGCGATGATACCATGGAGTTCCTGACACGCCAGACGGTGCAGCAGTTCTTTGCCTCAATGCGATCATGCATCGATTTCATCCTGTCTGGGGGTAGCTCTTTTGAATTCACCCAGACGTATCTCGGAAACCTGGTCGAAAACATCAAGTTGGCCGGAGGCCCTTCACTAGCCCAGGCGTGTCTGCTGCTGGTGGAGTAGCTGGGACAAAACCTGAGAGAGCTTCGATCCCTGGAGAATGCCGACTCATTCCACAAGGCCCAGGAAACTCTGAATAGGCTCCTTGCTGCTCAAGAGCAAGAGCAAGAGCGAAGAGAGGTGGAGGAGCAGATAACCGATAACACCCGTCTTCTCGAAGGTTTCCAGGCTGATCATCGAAGGCTAGCGATCGAGTCCAAGGAATCTGAGATGATCATACAGGCTGCAAAGCAGGCTATCCTTGACTCTCGGGCCGCCATAGCCAGAGCTGAGGCAG
Source organism: Agave tequilana (assembly GCA_038442645.1). NCBI lineage: Eukaryota > Viridiplantae > Streptophyta > Magnoliopsida > Asparagales > Asparagaceae > Agave > Agave tequilana. Next base: position 163,200 of record JAVJIF010032663.1, on the reverse strand, counting down.
TGATTACTACTAACGAACGGAAGCTTGCTACCTCTGAAAAGAGGCTAGCGGAGTTAGAGGCTGCCAAGGCGCAAGTTGAAGCAAACCTCTCTGTTCGTTCGTCCAAGCTGGAATCCCTCCGAGTACGAGCGCAGGGATTTTTACCTGAGGCGGATCTGCGGGCCCAAGCTCTCATGGAGGCTTAGAAAGCGCGTCAACATGAGATACATCGCCTTAGAGAGCAAATCCGTTCCTTGGCGAACCAGGACCTTTAGCCTTCTCTTCTTTTCTTTTTTTTTTTTGTAAAAAAAAAGGACACTCATTTACCAGGAGTGTTTGTATTTACTTTTATCATTTTTTGAATAATAAAAGTCTTTAAAGTTTTTTTTTTTGCACTTTCGTTGCCTCACTGCGGATGGATTCAATCCTTTAATCACAGTCTTTAATTGTGCTCTCCGGCTGATTGTGAATACTGAACTTAGGAAAACTAAGTTCTTTTGACGAAACGCAGCGTCGAAAGAGATGCGGCTCTGAGGCACGCGATTCTGACTTTCTAGTGAAGACGCGATCAAGCAGACGCGGAGGACGCGGCTTTGAGTGAGGTTCATTGGCCGCAATCCTTAACTCTATCCAGACGCAGAGTTCAGGATAATGAGGTCTTACGCCCCTTAACATTAACGCAGTCAGGGATGTGACGCTGGGCCTCAGTGTAAGACCCATAATCATGGATGTAGACGCAGCTCCAAGATGCTTGTAAAGGTGATGGGCTTTTTTTGCTGAAGTCATAAGCCTTAGGACGCAGCTTTATGTGCTTTCCCACTGGGGCCCCCAAAATGAGTCCCTTTTGTTGAGAGACGCGGATCGACTTTGAATCATCCAAGAGACGCGAAGGATCTTCTAACTTGGAATGAAGGAGGACGCCGATTTTTGAGAAAGAGGGGACGTGGGTCTTTGGACGCAGCTCTCACACCTGCGTTTTGGCACGATTTCCCAGGCGTTATAAACAGCCTGTCATAAAGAATTTGTGAAATCTTTGAACGTCAAGTCTCCGTTGACGATTGGGAACCCGCATCATCCGTTGTTTCCTGAAGCGGTTTGTCCACGTGTCAGTTCTTCATTGGGCTTAGGCGTTAATGCCTTTTAATGCCAATACGGCGCTGGCGGTTGGAAACCAGCGTCTTCGACGCTTCCCGAAACGACGCTCCACGCGTCAGCCTCCCATTGGGCTTTGACAGTCGTGCGGTCATTAAGGCCGACGGTTCCAATTGATGAACCATAAATTACGGTTATTATGGGCTGCCTATAAATAGGGGCCCCTTCTCTCCCTTTAACAGTCCATACTTTTACTGTGTTCTTTTTTAGAGCGAGTGCTCTGAGAGATTCTGTCTTCTCCCTTTCTGAGAGACTCTATCTTCTCCCTTCAAGGACCCTATCAGGGGTTTGCCTCCATGGACGAAGATGACCCAGAGCTTCCATGCTTCTGTTTGGTCTTTTCAGTAGATTACCACTGTCAAGTGATTTCAATGATAGGAAGCGTCTCCCTGAGCACCTTTTACGTCCGCGCCTCAATGCAGAGAGTTCAACTCTTAATAGAGGCCTCTGCGGGTATGCCATGCCCACTTACCATGACATTTTAGATCTAACCAAGTTTGAATTTTAGTATATCTCTTAGAGAAATATCATCTGGACTTTCTTGCGAAGTCGTGGTTGGTGCATTCCTCTTCTGGAATTTGCGCCATCGACTTAAACTTTTTTGAACGCAAGTATTGAAGTCGTTGGTACCTGGCCGCGGGCTTTGCACACAGAGCTCGCGTCTTGAGGCCACTGACTTGGAAGAATTTCAATTCGGGTCGAAGGTTTCAGTCCTGAACTTTTGCAACTCCTGTTCCTCCAACAGAGAGATGGCAATTTTTGGCGTCTGATTCTCTGCGCGCCTTGTATCTTAGACGTGGATGTGGAATTAGGTCGCGTTTGAATTCTGTGTGTATCACAGTCTTGCTCGCGTCTGTTTCTGTTGTTGCAGGAATCTGGCACAGCATGCGGGTCATTCCCGCATCTGCAGTCTTCAGCAATAACCGCGTTTGTGACTTAGTTTTCTTCTGTCGAAGTATACTAAGCTCTGAATTGTCTAATTCCGTTGTTTGCTTCTTGCTCGTAGGCTTGATCATCCTTTTTCACGTTCGCTGGGCCCTTGGGAGAATATATCGGCCAGCGAATTTGTTCGATGTTCGTCCACAAGGGAAGAAGTCATGGTCCTCGTCGTCTACAAGGGAAGAAGTCATGGCCCTTGACGGGGACTTAACCCTCGCCAAGATCTCATTGGATTCAATGCACCAGTCATGCTTGCTGGCATGGCATGGTCAGAGTGAGTATGGCGGCGGGGGTAGCGGTGGATATAGTGGTGGTTAGCATCCCCTGTGAGGTCTCAAAACCTCCTCTTTACCCCAGAAGTGACATCGAGGAAACTCCATGCTTATTGGACGACCTTCTGGCGGAAGAGATGTTCATCAACGAAGGATCACACCCCCACTTTGGATGGAGATGTTCGATGGATCATAACCTGGCTTCGGATGGTCAGGTGGGATCAGAAGATTCTGCTGCCATCAGGCCTCAAGAACCACCATTGTTCTCGATCAGCCAGAGACTTCTTCGATGTTTACATCATGCATCATGGTGCAACTAGCTTCTGATCGTTGCCACAATGTCCGATCCTACTTTGGCGCCCTTCCAAACATCCTGTACTCGGAATAACATGCAGCTGAGGAGCGAGTGCAACCTCTGAGAGAGAGAGAGAGAGACTTCTTTGTACTCCTTAACTGTAACACTCAATCTTATTGTATAAGAGAGCGTTTTTGTATCACTTTCATGTGCCTGGATATAAATAAAAGTGACACTTTTCTTTTTCTCCTTCTATTGTCTTGAACTTTTTTTTTTAGTCAGACGCATAGAAGCAAAGGACTTTGACTTGTCAAAACTATGATGATAATTTCAAACAGTCAAACTTTTTAGAGAGAAATCCTATTTTTGGAACTCCCCAATGCTGTCAGAGTGTAATATTAACTTGACAAGAGATAAGATAATTTTGTGGACCTGTCAATCTATAAAGGAGAATGACAAGTGAAACTCGTACCCCCAGGGAAAATGGGCCTTTATCAAGGTTTAGGATTCACTTGATTAAGCTCGGCTGGGGATTTGAAGGAAAATACTGTTAATGGTGTAGTATTAACCTAACAATGTGTTTAGGTAGACTTGTTATTCTGTTGAAGAGAATAGCAAGTGAATCTAGATCCGCGGGGAATCTAAGAAGGTTTTTACCGTTAGAGGTGTGATATTAACTTAACGGGTTGAAAGTAGTCCTGTCAGAAATATGATGTTAACCTGACAAGGATGTGAGTCAGAGGTGTGATATTAACCTGACTCAGAAATACTTCAGTTTCATTTGGAAAAACAGAAGTGTCACTGACATAGGTGTGATGTTTAACTTGACAGTGAGGGTAATGCTAGAGGTGTAATGTTGAACTTGGCATTGGTCATCTCGAATCCGATACGGAAGTTCGAGGGAAATTCATTGTCATAGGTGTATTGTTGAACTTAACAATGAATTGGATGCTAGAGGTATGATGTTGAACTTAGCATCATCCATTTCGGCTTCGACATGGAAGTCTGGAGGAAAGTGACTGTCAGAGGTGTGGTATTAAACTTGGCAGAAACTTGATGTACTGTTTAGAAGTGTAATGTTAACTTAACAGTAATTTGTCAGAGGTGTGATATTAACTTGACAGAAATTGATTTGTGATATGAGCAATTTGAGGACCTGTCATCCTATGATGAGAATGGACAAGTGGAGTTTGAAGTGCCAGAGGTATAGTGTTAACTTGGTAACAACTGTATTTTGTAGACCTACCATTCTGTGGATGAGAATTGGTAAGGGATTTTGGAGGGGAGAGTGGAGTTAAGTCCACTTAGGATTTTTAGCAAACCCTCAGCTATCAACGGATTTGAGGTGCCTTTACCAACTACCGTTTGAATTGGGCTAGCCATGCTATTTCCCTCAACATGATGAGTTGTTGAAGATTTATGTTGGGCTTAAAAGCCAACGTTTTCCTCTATCCTTAGCCGTCGGAGGCGTCGGATGTTAATGAAGAAGCTCTTCTTATTTTGATCAGAGGTGTACTTTTAACTTGATCGGGGGGGAGTACTATTAAGGATAGTACTTCTTCAAGAATCTGCTATTAATCGGCATCATGAGTGTATCGCCATTTGAAGTTATGAGACGATATGACCCATTTGAGTAGACTGACTCTACTACAAATGGCCCTTCCCATTTGGGTTGGAATTTTCCTTTTGTCTTGTGCGTCATTACCATGGGTCTTCTGACGGCTAAGACAAGATCGCCTTTCTTGAAAGTTCGTATTTTAACTTTCTTGTTGAAGGCTCTGGTAATTCGAGCCTGGTAGAGCTCGATTTGCTATTGGGCCTGCAGACGCTTATCGTCTAAGGCTTCCAATTCTTGGAGTCGTTGTCGATGCTTCTCCTCTGTTGTCATCTCTGCTGTCAAGGCGACGCGTAGAGATGGAATTTGGATTTCTAGTGGAAGCACGGCTTCACACCCGTATACCAAAGAAAACGGTGTGGCTTTAGTCGGGGTTCGCACAGTTGTGCGATAGGCCCATAAGCATTCACCTAACTTGTCGTCCCAGTCCCGTTGACTTTTCGATACGAATTTCTTGAGAAGCTTACCAATGGTCTTATTGAAAGCTTCTGCGAGGCCATTAGCGGCAGGATAGTATGCCGTTGAGGACACACTCTGGATTCTGAACTTAGCGCAGAATCTCTGGAAAGCCTGGCTGATGAACTGGGGTCCATTGTCATGGACAATTCGCCGAGGTACACCAAAACGATAAACGACGTGATGTTTCACGAACTTGATCACATCAGATGACTTCACCTCCTTCAAAGGAACGGCCTCAGCCCATTTGGAGAAGTAATCGGTTATTGCCAAAATAAACCGATGTCCTTTTGATGACGGTGGGCTGATAGGGCCTACATCCATCCCCCACATTTCAACTGGCCAAGTAGAAGCCGTGGAGTGAAGGTAGCCTGGTGCTTGATGGATGAAATCGCCATGTACTTGGCAGGCGTGACATCTTTTGGCATAGGTGATGGCGTCGGCGATCATCTTGGGCCAATAATATCCCAACCTTTGGAGTCGGTATGCAAGTTTTGGACCAGGTTGATGGGCTCCACACATGCCGTCATGGGCTTCTTTCAATACCTCCTGTGCCTCCTTTTGTGAAAGGCAGCGAAGCAAGATCCCGTCATGCGATCGACGATACAGTGTTCGTGTAATCGCATTATAGTAGAATTTAGGGGCTTTCCTTCGAATGGCAGCCGCTTCCCTGGTGTCCTCAGGCAAGATGCCGTATAAGACATAATCAATATAGGGGAATCGTCAATCTCTAAGCTTGGACCGGTCGACAATTCCAGTGCTTCTTTGCTTTGAGAATCTCCTGTTGGTTCCTGGTAATCCTCAAGAGCAATTCTCAGACAATACAGATCGTGGTTGTAAACGAATATCTTCTCCATTGCTCCAGCTGGAAGAGCCAAAGAGGCAGCGAGGGATGCGAGTGCATCTGCATGCGCATTTTGCCTGCGCGGTACATGGTCGATGTAGAAGTTTGTGAACCTCTCGGCCATGTGGATAGTTGCGTTGTAGTAGGGTACTAGGTCCTCATGTCTGACTTCGTACTCCCCGCGAACTTGGCTGACGATGAGTTTAGAGTCGCCGTATGCTCGAGATTTTTAACGCCAATCTTATCGGCGAATTGCATCCCAATCAAAAGAGCATTGTACTCCGCCACATTGTTGGAACAAGGTTCGGTTAATGAGACAGCTCGAGGAATCACATAATTCTGTGGTGAGACGAGTACTACTCCTACCCCCGCTACTGTATGTCCTTTTGGGCTTGTTCTCGATGCACCGTCGAAGAAAAGTTGCCATACTTGACTTTCGAACGATGTCTGAGTTAGGCAGACTTCAGCAACTTCAGCTGGGAGATCCTCGTAGACTTTGGCTGCCCTCGGATCTGGGTGCTCAGCTAGAAAATCTGCCACCGCTTGACCCTTAATAGCCTTTTGTGGTAGAAAGTGCATCTCATATTGGGATAGCAATATGGCCCATTTTGCCAGCCGGCCGTTCAATGATGAAGGCTTAGTCATAAGTAAGCTCAGGGGGTTGACTTTTGATATGACATTTATAGTTTGGCCTACCAGATAGTGTCGCATTTTCTGAATGGCGAATACTAATGCTAAACTTCCTTCTCGATCGGGTTATACCGATGTTCGGCTCCGATCATTGTTCTACTCAGATAGTAGATCGCTTGCTCACGTCCTTGATCATCATGCTGAGCTAGTAGAGCTCCCAAAGAATGGTCCATTACCCGGACATACACCAGGAAAGGCCTTCTGGATACCGGAGCTGCAAGGACTGGTGGTTGAGTGAGGTATTGCTTGATTTCCTCGAACGCTTGTTGGCAAGCGTCGTCCCAAACGAACGAGACACCCTTCTTCATTAACTTAGCGAAGGGTTAGCATCTTCCAGAGAGGTTTGAGATGAACCTGCGGATGTACACCAATCGTCCTTGTAATCCCCTGAGTTCCTTGAGATTTCTTGGGGGCTGCATCTCCTGGATAGCTTGAACCTTTTCGGGTCCAAATGGATCCCGGTGGAGGTTACAATGAATCCTAAGAATTTACCACTGGCCACCCCTAGGAAGGACTTGGTGGGATTCATCTTCAATCGATGAGCCCGCATGATGTCGAAGACCACCTTCAAGTCAGCTATGTGATCACCCTTAGTGCGACTTTTTACCGCAATATCATCAACATAACATTCTACCATTTTGCGTATTTGCTGCTGGAAAATGGCGTTCATGGCCCTCTGATAGGTTGCCCCCGCATTCTTCAGTCCGAAGGGCATGACGGTATAGCAATAAACCCCCAATGGTGTCCTGAAGGAGGTGTGCTTTTCGTCGTCAGGATACATTTTGATTTGATTGTATCCTGAGAATCCGTCCATGAAGGACATTCGTTCGAATCCGCAGGTATTGTCAATCATGACGTCTGTGATTGGTAATGAGAATTCGTCTTTGGAACAAGCCTCGTTTAGATCACGGAAGTCGATGCAGATCTGGGTCTTTCCGTTTTTCTTAGCAACGGGGACAATGTTGGCTACCCAATCGGGATGTTCCTCTTCCCTGATGAAGCCAGAATCTATGAGCTTTCTGACCTCCGATTGAATCGCCTCCATTATTTCTGGACGGAACCGTCGCTGTTGTTGTTTAACAGGCTTTACGTCCGGATTGATGTTGAGGCGGTGCATAGCCACCTGAGGATCAAGTCCAGGCATGTCTTCGTAATTCCAAGCGAAGACATCTCTGTACTCTTGAACAAGAGATATTAGATCCTTTTTCTCCGACGGTGACAGGCCGTCGCTTATGAAGATGGGCTTAGGGTTGGCCTAATCTCCTAGATTAATCTGAACAATCTTGTCTTCTGTGGGTGGTTCACGCTATTCAAAGCGGGTGTCCCAAAGAGTGTTTAAATGTCTGATCCAAGGATCTGCATCGGATCGGATCATTTCTTCATCTTCATCTTCCAGATGGCTTGTTGAAATCATGTTCACCGAAAGTTCTTTGAAGATGTTGCCGACACTAGCATCTGACTCCATTGATGACGTGCCTGAAGAGTATTTATGGCCAAATGAGCCCCCAGAATCAGAGGCTGATGGAGTCGGAGTTGATACATAGCCTAACCCCCTGCGCGTCCGATGATAATAATCGGGGTTTTTCCTTTCGGCACAAAGGATCGAAGTAGCGTTCTCCTTCCTTTGCCGAAGTTCAACCCGAGTCTGCTGGTTAGATCACACCCCATATTTTTCATCATTCTGAGTGCCTTTGGCTCATAATGACCGAGCTGAGGGGATTCCTGCTCACTTTCTGATTCTTCGTGATTCATTGGTTCGGATTCAATTCGTCCGAAGAGAATTGGTCTTTGGCCCTTCCTTCTCGCTGGAACCATGAATATTGATTGTTGCGCATCGCCGACATTTCGACATGTTTTAAAGGACGATTTCACTGGTGCATGCAACGATGTCAAAGCATCCATTGCCGACCAGAGATCGTTATCCACGTCGGTACTAGTGTCTGACGGCACTGAATCAGAAGCAAACACAGAAAAATACGCTGAATCTAATTCTTCATTAATGTACCAACCGCCTACATCATCGGCGGAGGTATTATCAACATCAGGCTTATTAATGCCCGTTACAGGTGGATCTAGCTCCCACACACACTCATCTTCCTCCAGCTCAGTGTCGGCTTCATTGCCAGAGTCTGATTCCTCCGGTTGCGGGACTTCATCTGTTTCCACAGATTCCTGATATAGGAGGGAATCTGTGAAATAATTCTCCACTCCCTTGAACGGATGCCTCTCGGCAATCAACGTTCGCACCTTTCCACTCCCGTCAATGTATTTCATGACTTGGTGGAGAGTAGAGGGAACGATAGAATTGCGGTGAATCCACGGTCGTCCCAGCAATAGGTTGTAGGAAGTGTCGGCATCAATGACGTAGCATATCACCTCTGACCTTAGGTCCCCAATCTGTGTAACGCCCCGATCCTGCGGGTACGGAGACGTTACTGCAACGTATATACGCAGGTCCAAAATACCCTCACGTATATACGCTAAGCATCAGTACAGGCAAGAATCAGAGTACGGAAGCAAGTGGTGCATTATACATTCCAACACATGAGTACAATTACAAAGTTATCACCAGAGGTGATCCAATATTACATGAATATTACATCACTGATATGCGCAATTGCGAGATTACAAAGATATGTACATGTATGAACAGTACAAAGATAGGCTCAGAGTCATAACAAGAAAACTCTAGAGCCGCACATGGGGGCCCTGGAAGGATGGGGCTCTGGACGGTCTGCTGGAGATCCACGCTACCACTGCGCTACTCTGATCAGCAACTGAGAGAATCTACAAATTTCAAGCTCTGACATGCTCCAAGTTTCAGGATCTGGACATGAGGATCCAGAGGAGTCAGAACTCCCCAGGCGAGTGGTGAGGCAAAAGCCAGATGGCGTGCAAGGATAAGCACATGTGTATCGATAAAATCGAATCATAAATAAGCATTGAAAACCGTGTCGTGAGCATAAGCATGTATAGACAGGTAGATATATAACAAGTGATATCAAGCAGGAAGTACTCATGGCATGGTAAGATAGGAGCAGTAGACTGATGGAATGGAACATGGGTAATAATACAGAGTATGAGTAGCTAATATGATAATAATCATAAAACCGAAAATCCGATGTAAAATCCGATGAAAGCATTCGTGGCAAATCACACAACGGTCATAACAGGAGTACATAACAGGCATAACATGAATCATAACAAGCATAACGGGAGTTCATAACAGGCATAACAGGATACATAGTTGGCATCTTTTATTATTATTACTCGTCTGACCCATATATCTAGGTATGTGTCCTGATGTACATCCCAACACACATACATCCATATATAAGCAAGCCGAGGTTCGTTACTGGAAGCTGATGAAGAACTGATAGCTTATACTTATAGTAGTTCCCGTCCGCCCGGGACACAGCCATTTGGGGGCCTGAAATCCCCCTAACACGCATCTTCTGGGGCCTGAAATCCCCCTAACACAAATCGTCAGTTTTGTATTCCATTACTATAAGCAAGGCATCATACCGGCATCCATCACTTCCTCTCATTCCCCATGCAAGTTATCCTCTTTATGGCTTATTAACATAATTATCGGATTACGGGAATGAGTAGGATCATAACTGGTCATAACAGGAGTACATAACAAGCATAACAGGAGTTCATAACAAGAGATCAAGTTCTACATTCCCGTAATGTGATAATCATGAGTAGAGAGTTAATCATAACAGGTATAAGGTCTCAACATGCCAATGACAAGTGATCAGGCAGGTGACAGGTAATAAGTCATGTCGTAATAAGGAACAAGAGCCAAGTTGCAGCATATCAGGTGTCATGTGTTGTATGCCTTGAAGGTGATATTAGACAGGTGACAGGTCATGTTATAGCAGGAACATGCATCAAGTAGTAACATGTTAAGTGATACATAATGCCAATATGAGTCGACCCGACGAAGCGGGGAAAATCGAATGGAGGCGAGAACACTCGCCTAAGTCCTCAGAAAATATAGTGAAATCCCCGATCTCCGGAATCCAGGAAATCAACGCGTCAAGGCTTTAGAGAGAAAGTGATAGAGAGAGGAGGAAATCAAGAGGGAGAGAGAGAATGAGAGAGAGGAGAGAGAAAGAGAGAACTAGAGAGAGAAGTCCATGGAAAGAGAGAGTGTACAGGGAGAGAGAGATTGTACAGGGGACGCGGGTTTGAGAGTGAGACGCGGGGATCGCAAACGCGGGGTTCGCGTTGCATAAATGCTACAAACGCTGGGTTCGAGACCCGCGTTCAAGTCAGGACGCGAGGAGAACGTAGACGCGAGCATGAACTCCGCGTCGCATTGATACAAGAACGCGTGGATCGCGTCAAAGAATTGCCTAGACGCGGGGATGAGATCCGCGTCTAGCAATTAACAGAGAGGAAGAGAGAGACTGGAAAAATTGAGAGAGGCGCAGGGATAGAGAGGGACGCAGGGAATGAGGGAGAGGAGACGCAGGAAATGTAAATAATGAAAAGAAAGAAAGAAAGAAGTGAAGAAAAGAAAGAAGGAAAGGAAAGAATGAAAGAAGGAAAGAATGAAAAGAGAAAGGGGGGATGGCCGGCAATGGCCGGCGGTCACCGGCGGAGGCCGGAGATGGCCGGAGACGGCCGGAATCCGGTAGCCCAAGCAAATTATGGGGGTGTGTAACACCCCGTCCCTGGAATACGTACTTAGTTGCGTATTCAGATTTCTCGATCGTATTTTTTCGATTTGCTTCTTGTATTTATTCTGTATTATGAATTCTTTATATGATTGTTTTGTCTTGGATTTGGATTCGTGGATTCGGAGTCAACCTTAGATTGAACCGAAGGCCCGATCCCAGAGTATTGCTCGGTTTGGACATTCTGGTATTCCGATTTGACCGATTTCAGTTTTAAATATCATTTTCCAATATTCTAGATTTTCTAGGATTTTCTGAAATTTTCCTGGATTTAGTTGAAAATCTTCAAAACCGGTGTCGGCCAGTTTCGTTGACCGATTCCCGGATTTTTAACTTACAAACGGTTGGGAATTTCTAAAAGTGCCTTTAGGCAATATTTCTTAAAATCATATTTTCTATCTAAATACTTTTTCTGGGAATTATTAGAATTTATTGAAAACCCGGCCAATCCGGTGTAGACCGAGATTGACGGTTGACCTTATGATTTTTATCTTGAAACTAAGATTGAATCTTTGAAATCCGATTTCACCAAAAATCATTTTATAATATTTATGATTTTTGAGAATTTTTGGGAAACATTCCGAGCTATTTCATTTTTAAGCTTTCCCGGAGTTTTCTGCATTTTCCCAGATACCGAGGATATTGCCCATACCTACCACCTTGTCTTTTTCCCATTTCTCAAACGCCAGCTTCACCATCCTCGGATCTTGCATTCAATGCAAAGATCCTCTCCTCACCTCTCCCCATACTTCATTTATTGTGCTGCAACTCACTCCCATCAATTCATCATGCCTTTCGTCCTTTTGTGAATCGCAGCTTTGCTTCCTTCTTGAAACGCCACTTTCATTCCCGCGTTTAGCCCATTTTGGCCTAAACGCAAGGATGTGGGCTGCGTTGGAGAGGGAAACGCAGGACTTCATTGTGTGATCTTTTTGTTTAGAAAGTGCATCATTATTTTAATCATTCCCATCCTTCATTTAATGCCTCCACTCTTCTCTCTCTTCACCTTTTTCTCTTTTCTTCCTTGTTTCCTGCAACTACTCCCATCATCATGATTGGTCAAGAGAAGGGCACCATGCCTCCCCACTTTGCAAAAAACCCCTTCCCCATTATTTAATTGCATCACCTTCATAATCTATTTCCTATAAATACCCCTCTCCTTCTCTCTCCCTTCATTTTACTTCTTTTTCTCCTTCTGCTTGGCTTCCTGCGGCTCCCAACAGAGGAGCCACCAAGGGAGAGCTCCTCCTCTTGCTTCCTTTGTCCACCATCTCCACCTCCATATACACCACTTTAGCCATCACCAAGCACACCACCTTCTTCAACCTCTCTCCATCACTTTGTGAGACCGGCCACTCCTTTTGGATTGGGGCCGTGTTTCTTCTCCGGCGGCAAAACTTAGGGTCGGTGCCCTCCTTTTGGATTAGGACCGAGCTTCCCTTCGTTGGACGCGGCAAAGATCTTGTTAGGCGAGTAATCTCGCTATCCGCTTGCATTCTTACGCGAGTGTTTTTCCTCGCCAAAGACTTGATTAACTTGTAGTTTATCAACATAAGATCACAACTCTTAAAAAGCTGTTACTGCTCACTGTTTCCCAGTATTAGTCGACTTGCCCAAATCATAAGTCGACTAACTCCTTGAAACACAACCTTGTATTCTAAAACGCAGCCTGGTTATTCTGGAACGCACCTTATTAGTCGACTAGTCCTTTGTGCCAGTCGACTAACCTTTACTGGAACGCGCCCTTTTCCTGGAACGCTGCCTACTCTTTCATCCCTTATTGACTAACTCTTTCTTGTGAGACGCGGGCTTGTGAAACGCGGATTCATGAGACGCGGACTTGTGGCAAGACGCGGGCTTGTGGAACGCGACTTCCTTGAGACGCGCCACTTTCCTGAGACGCGCCACTTTCCTGAGACGCGCCACTTTCCTGAGACGCGCCACTTTCCTGAGACGCGCCACTTTCCTGAGACGCGCCACTTTCCTGAGACGCGCCACTTCCCTGAGACGCGCCGTTTCTCTGAAACGCAGCTCTCCCAAACGCGGTCTAGCTTAGTCGACTACCCATGAATCCCTAGTCGACTATCTTTAGCTAACTGCTGTGATTGATCACTTCCTTGAATATGGACTTTATCCTCGGGACTGGTATTATTTGTTATGATATTTTCATGACTTGTCACCTGCCTAATATCACCATCCTGTCATGCTATCACTCAACACCCAGCATGATCTACTTGACTTGTGATTATCATGTTTACGGGAATCTTGCCTTGTTATTGTGTATGGAACTAAGTGCCACACAGAGCAAAGTGCCACACTACTCGGTGGGGCCACCTCTTGAATCTGTGGGGGCCACCTCTAGAATCCATCCCCTCAGAACAAAGTGCCACATGGAGCAAAGTGCCACACTACTCGGTGGGGGCCACCTCTTGAATCTGTGGGGGCCACCTCTTGAATCTGTAGGGCTATTCCTGTTATGACCTGTTATTCCCGTAATATGATAATATTGATAAGCTACAACTTGTACGGGGAATGGGAGGAAGTGATGGATGCCGGAATGATACCTTGCTTATAGTAATGGAATAAAATACTGACGATTCGTGTTAGTGGGACTTTGGGCCCACAGAAGATGCGTGTTAGGGGGACTTTGGGCCTCCAAACTGGTTCCAGGTGTATGGAAACTACTATAAGAAGAGCTATCAGTTCTCCATCTGCTTCCGTTAACAACCCTCGCCTTGCTTATATATGGATGTATGTGTGTTGGGGTCTACACCCGGACACATACCCAGATATATGGGTCAGACGAGTAATAATAAGTGCCTGTCATGATTCTTGTTATGATCCCTGTTATGCCTATTATGATTCCTGATATGACTCTTGTTATGATTCCCGTTATGATATCTGCATTGGACTCCTGTTATGATGCCTGTTATGATTCTTTTTATGACTCCCGTTATGTACTCCTGTTATGCCTGTTATGTGTTTCCGTTATGGTTACTTTGTGACTTGTGATTGTATGTGCTTGATTACGATGACATGAGATAAAGGTATATGGATGAGGGTTTCCTTGTTTGGATTATTCCTTCGATGTACTAGTCTCATGGAAGCGTAACCTAAGCTTGTACAATCGGTTTTGCTCGTAATCGGATTTCCTGTTTTATGATGATTATGATATACTTGTTCATGCCTGCTATATTTGTGTTCTAACCCCTGTTTTCTGAACTTGATATCCTTTGTCCTTGATATCCATTGTTGTATTCACACTTGTGCTCATCCTGGCTCGCCACCTGGCTTTTGCATTACACTCGCCTGGGGAGTTTCACTGACTCCCCTGGATTCTCATGTCCAGGTTTCGGAGCTTGGAGCGTGTGGATTCTCCCTGTTGCTGACCAGAGTGGCGCAGCGGTAGCGTGGATCTCCTGCAGACTATCTGGAGCTCTATCCTTCCAGGCCCCTGTGTGCCTCTCGAGTTTCCGTGTAGTGAACTCGTGAGTGCCTTTATACTGCTTACTCCTGTATATTCCTTGTACTCTCGCAATTGCGCCTATCAGGTGATGTAATATTATTGTAATATCGGATCACCTTTGGTGATAACTCTGTAACTGTACTCATGTGTTGGAATGTATAATGCACCACTTGTTTCCGTACTCTGATTCTTGCCAGTACTGATGCTTAGCGTATATACGTGAGGGTATCTCTGACCTACGTATATACGTCGCAGTGACGTACCCGTATCGCCGGGATCGGGGCGTTACAGGTTGGTATCAGAGCCTAGGCTCTTACTTCCTCAGTACGTCCAGACGGCAAATTAATGGTAAAGCAATTTGCAACTGGAATGCATGAGTCCTGGTTATACAATCCAACTACAAGTACAGAGTTATCTTTCTCCTTCTTCTAATCCATTCCTTATGTCCTGAGACCCATCAATCTTTTACCTTCCAGTTTCTCCTTGTTATCCACTCCAACCAACTCAGATATGGAAAGACGGGGAACACGCAATGGTCCTAATGCTCCCAAGATGGACCCAACAGAGACAGTGATGGTATGATGAGGGTACTTCAGGGGATGATGCAGAATCAACAGCAGCAGACCGAACTGTTACGTCAAGGACTGTTGGTTGCACCCGAGAACAGAGGCCAGGCAGTGTGTCAGATTTCAGGAGATTACAGCCGGCAGTATTTTCAGGCACAGAGAAGCCTCTGGATGCAGAACAGTGGCTGATAGACACAACGGATCTTTTGAAGGCGGCCCGAGTTCCTGATGAGAACCAAGTGGAAGTGGCCAAGATACAGCTGAGAGATGTGGCCAGAACCTGGTGGTTGGCAGAAGAAGCAACACTGGAGAAACCCATCACATGGGATCAATTCTCAAAGGGTTTCTATGAGAGATTCTTCCCGGCAACAGCTCAGAAGGAAATGGAAGAACAATTTATCCGCCTGCAGCAGCGCAATCGGTCAGTGGATGAGTATGCTGCCGAGTTCTTGAGGCTTAGCAGGTTTGCTCCCTACATGGTGTCAGATGAAGAAAAGAGGGCCAGCAGATTTCAACAAGGGCTGAAGATGGATGTCCAGATGTTCCTTATTCCTCAACAGCTGAAGACGTACTCTCAAGTCCTCTCCATTGCCCGTGAAGTAGAAAGGGGACTGGAGAAGAAGAGTGAGAACCAGGTACAAAACAAGTCAGTGAAGAGGCCCTTTCAGTTGATAAGTGAGGAAGATACAGCTAGGACAACCCATGGTCCAGTGATTAAGCGACCATTCCAACCTCCCCCTCAGCAGATCATATGCAATTTCTGCCACAAGCCTGGACATTATAGGAGAGATTGTCGAATGGCCAATGGACTATGTTTGGCATGTGGGACAGGGAGACATGCAATAAGGGATTGCCCGTTCAGAAGGGTAGGGAATATGGCACCAGTTAGACCAGCACTTCCAGCCCCAGCACTTCCCGCTCCACCGCTAAGAAGGAACCCAGAACCCGTTGATCGAAGAGCTCCATTTCCACCCCAGCAGTATGATCACCCACAAAGAGGAGCGAGACCCAGAGCAGATTTTGGCAGAGGCCAAGTTCACAACATGGCAGCAGAGGTATCAGATGAAGCAGCAGCAGAGTATGAAGCTCAGTATCAGGAGCAGGAACTTTGAGGATGTCACCGTTTGCAGCACCCCCTGACCTTTTGTATTTTGAGTTGGTAATCCTTCGTGGATATTCCTCCTTATCCTATTATTATTGTCCATCCTGGTCCCTCCTGTGTTTATCTTAACCCTGTTTTGGTTTTATGAAGCCCTTATTCCAGTCTTTGTCCTCCTTGTGTTCAATTTGCCCCTTATCGAAATTGCGAGGACGCAATTTTTTGTAAGGTGGGTGGATTGTAACACCCCGTCCCTGGAATACGTACTTAGTTGCGTATTCAGATTTCTCGATCGTATTTTTTCGATTTGCTTCTTGTATTTATTCTGTATTATGAATTCTTTATATGATTGTTTTGTCTTGGATTTGGATTCGTGGATTCGGAGTCAACCTTAGATTGAACCGAAGGCCCGATCCCAGAGTATTGCTCGGTTTGGACATTCTGGTATTCCGATTTGACCGATTTCAGTTTTAAATATCATTTTCCAATATTCTAGATTTTCTAGGATTTTCTGAAATTTTCCTGGATTTAGTTGAAAATCTTCAAAACCGGTGTCGGCCAATTTCGTTGACCGATTCCCGGATTTTTAACTTACAAACGGTTGGGAATTTCTAAAAGTGCCTTTAGGCAATATTTCTTAAAATCATATTTTCTATCTAAATACTTTTTCTGGGAATTATTAGAATTTATTGAAAACCCGGCCAATCCGGTGTAGACCGAGATTGACGGTTGACCTTATGATTTTTATCTTGAAACTAAGATTGAATCTTTGAAATCCGATTTCACCAAAAATCATTTTATAATATTTATGATTTTTGAGAATTTTTGGGAAACATTCCGAGCTATTTCATTTTTAAGCTTTCCCGGAGTTTTCTGCATTTTCCCAGATACCGAGGATATTGCCCATACCTACCACCTTGTCTTTTTCCCATTTCTCAAACGCCAGCTTCACCATCCTCGGATCTTGCATTCAATGCAAAGATCCTCTCCTCACCTCTCCCCATACTTCATTTATTGTGCTGCAACTCACTCCCATCAATTCATCATGCCTTTCGTCCTTTTGTGAATCGCAGCTTTGCTTCCTTCTTGAAACGCCACTTTCATTCCCGCGTTTAGCCCATTTTGGCCTAAACGCAAGGATGTGGGCTGCGTTGGAGAGGGAAACGCAGGACTTCATTGTGTGATCTTTTTGTTTAGAAAGTGCATCATTATTTTAATCATTCCCATCCTTCATTTAATGCCTCCACTCCTTCTCTCTCTTCACCTTTTTCTCTTTTCTTCCTTGTTTCCTGCAACTACTCCCATCATCATGATTGGTCAAGAGAAGGGCACCATGCCTCCCCACTTTGCAAAAAACCCCTTCCCCATTATTTAATTGCATCACCTTCATAATCTATTTCCTATAAATACCCCCTCTCCTTCTCTCTCCTTCATTTTACTTCTTTTTCTCCTTCTGCTTGGCTTCCTGCGGCTCCCAACAGAGGAGCCACCAAGGGAGAGCTCCTCCTCTTGCTTCCTTTGTCCACCATCTCCACCTCCATATACACCACTTTAGCCATCACCAAGCACACCACCTTCTTCAACCTCTCTCCATCACTTTGTGAGACCGGCCACTCCTTTTGGATTGGGGCCGTGTTTCTTCTCCGGCGGCAAAACTTAGGGTCGGTGCCCTCCTTTTGGATTAGGACCGAGCTTCCCTTCGTTGGACGCGGCAAAGATCTTGTTAGGCGAGTAATCTCGCTATCCGCTTGCATTCTTACGCGAGTGTTTTTCCTCGCCAAAGACTTGATTAACTTGTAGTTTATCAACATAAGATCACAACTCTTAAAAAGCTGTTACTGCTCACTGTTTCCCAGTATTAGTCGACTTGCCCAAATCATAAGTCGACTAACTCCTTGAAACACAACCTTGTATTCTAAAACGCAGCCTGGTTATTCTGGAACGCACCTTATTAGTCGACTAGTCCTTTGTGCCAGTCGACTAACCTTTACTGGAACGCGCCCTTTTCCTGGAACGCTGCCTACTCTTTCATCCCTTATTGACTAACTCTTTCTTGTGAGACGCGGGCTTGTGAAACGCGGATTCATGAGACGCGGACTTGTGGCAAGACGCGGGCTTGTGGAACGCGACTTCCTTGAGACGCGCCACTTCCTTGAGACGCGCCACTTTCCTGAGACGCGCCACTTTCCTGAGACGCGCCACTTTCCTGAGACGCGCCACTTTCCTGAGACGCGCCACTTTCCTGAGACGCGCCACTTTCCTGAGACGCGCCACTTCCCTGAGACGCGCCGTTTCTCTGAAACGCAGCTCTCCCAAACGCGGTCTAGCTTAGTCGACTACCCATGAATCCCTAGTCGACTATCTTTAGCTAACTGCTGTGATTGATCACTTCCTTGAATATGGACTTTATCCTCGGGACTGGTATTATTTGTTATGATATTTTCATGACTTGTCACCTGCCTAATATCACCATCCTGTCATGCTATCACTCAACACCCAGCATGATCTACTTGACTTGTGATTATCATGTTTACGGGAATCTTGCCTTGTTATTGTGTATGGAACTAAGTGCCACACAGAGCAAAGTGCCACACTACTCGGTGGGGGCCACCTCTTGAATCTGTGGGGGCCACCTCTAGAATCCATCCCCTCAGAACAAAGTGCCACATGGAGCAAAGTGCCACACTACTCGGTGGGGGCCACCTCTTGAATCTGTGGGGGCCACCTCTTGAATCTGTAGGGCTATTCCTGTTATGACCTGTTATTCCCGTAATATGATAATATTGATAAGCTACAACTTGTACGGGGAATGGGAGGAAGTGATGGATGCCGGAATGATACCTTGCTTATAGTAATGGAATAAAATACTGACGATTCGTGTTAGTGGGACTTTGGGCCCACAGAAGATGCGTGTTAGGGGGACTTTGGGCCTCCAAACTGGTTCCAGGTGTATGGAAACTACTATAAGAAGAGCTATCAGTTCTCCATCTGCTTCCGTTAACAACCCTCGCCTTGCTTATATATGGATGTATGTGTGTTGGGGTCTACACCCGGACACATACCCAGATATATGGGTCAGACGAGTAATAATAAGTGCCTGTCATGATTCTTGTTATGATCCCTGTTATGCCTATTATGATTCCTGATATGACTCTTGTTATGATTCCCGTTATGATATCTGCATTGGACTCCTGTTATGATGCCTGTTATGATTCTTTTTATGACTCCCGTTATGTACTCCTGTTATGCCTGTTATGTGTTTCCGTTATGGTTACTTTGTGACTTGTGATTGTATGTGCTTGATTACGATGACATGAGATAAAGGTATATGGATGAGGGTTTCCTTGTTTGGATTATTCCTTCGATGTACTAGTCTCATGGAAGCGTAACCTAAGCTTGTACAATCGGTTTTGCTCGTAATCGGATTTCCTGTTTTATGATGATTATGATATACTTGTTCATGCCTGCTATATTTGTGTTCTAACCCCTGTTTTCTGAACTTGATATCCTTTGTCCTTGATATCCATTGTTGTATTCACACTTGTGCTCATCCTGGCTCGCCACCTGGCTTTTGCATTACACTCGCCTGGGGAGTTTCACTGACTCCCCTGGATTCTCATGTCCAGGTTTCAGAGCTTGGAGCGTGTGGATTCTCCCTGTTGCTGACCAGAGTGGCGCAGCGG
The DNA here is from genome assembly GCA_038442645.1 of Agave tequilana. Taxonomy (NCBI): domain Eukaryota; kingdom Viridiplantae; phylum Streptophyta; class Magnoliopsida; order Asparagales; family Asparagaceae; genus Agave; species Agave tequilana. Next base: position 143,456 of record JAVJIF010032663.1, on the reverse strand, counting down.
TAGCGTGGATCTCCTGCAGACTATCTGGAGCTCTATCCTTCCAGGCCCCTGTGTGCCTCTCGAGTTTCCGTGTAGTGAACTCGTGAGTGCCTTTATACTGCTTACTCCTGTATATTCCTTGTACTCTCGCAATTGCGCCTATCAGGTGATGTAATATTATTGTAATATCGGATCACCTTTGGTGATAACTCTGTAACTGTACTCATGTGTTGGAATGTATAATGCACCACTTGTTTCCGTACTCTGATTCTTGCCAGTACTGATGCTTAGCGTATATACGTGAGGGTATCTCTGACCTACGTATATACGTCGCAGTGACGTACCCGTATCGCCGGGATCGGGGCGTTACAGGGTGCAAGTGTAGTTAAAAGTGAAAAATTGGAGTTTTACAAAAGGAGTTTCGGAAAACGAACCAATAGCTCGTCGGAAAGAGCACGACGAGGAGAGGAAGATGGCATGATTCGTGGTGGCCAAGGTGGTGTAGGTGGTGGTGGAGATGATGGAGAAGGTGGCGGTGAAAATGGGTTATCTTGGTGAATAATAGAGGAAGAAGAAGGTATTGTAGATGGTGTTATGGTTGTTGTTGTTGTTGGAATGGAGGAGGAGATGGAGGAGGAAGAGGTGGAGAAGTTGACGGAGATGGTGGTGGAAATGGAGGTGGAGAAGGTGGAGAATGGGTGGCCAATAGGAGGGAGCAAGAGGTTCTTGGCTGTTGGTGGTTCTCAGGAAACAAAGAAGAAGATGAAGGAATAAATGAAGAGAGAGAAAGGAGTGGGGTTTATATAAAGGTATAGGAATGAATATAATAATGTTGCATACTTCTCAAAACAAAAGAAACATACAAAGAGAACTTGCGTCTCCCTCTCCAAACGCAGCCCTCACACTTGCGTTTAGGCCAAAATGGCCAAACGCAGGAATTAAAGCCGCGCCCAGGGAAATGCGAAAGTTGCGTTAAATAGAAAGGACAAAAGTCAGATTTGACTTGATTGGAGTCGATCTGAAATGCATTAAATGCAGTATGGAGAGGATCACTGCATTAAAGATTGAATCCGAGTTAGGTGAAACTCGCGTCTAGCGAGGAGAGAGAAAATAGAAAAAGAGGAAATAAAATATCTGGATAAATCTGGCATCGGGGAAAACACCAAAAACTTAAGAAAGGCCCGAAAAATAAAGTAACTCGGAAAGCTTTCCAAAAATTCTCAAAAATAATAAATATTACATAAAGATTTTTGATGAAATCGGTTTTCAGAAATTCAACCCCATTTTCATAATAAAAATCCTGAAGTCAACCGTTGACACCGGTCTACACCGGGTCGGCCGGGTTTTCATAAATTCAGAAAATCCTCAGAAAAAGTATTTAGATAGGAAATGTGATTTTAAGAAATAATATAAAAATACACTTCTAGTAATTCTAATTCGTTTGTAAATTAAAAATCCGAGAATCGGTCAGCGGTATCGGTCGACCCCGGTTTTGAAGAATTTCAATTTAATTCTGAAAAATTCCAGAAAATCATAGAAAATCTAAAATATTTGAAAATGATGTTTAAAACTGAAATCGGTCAAATTGGAATAGCGAAAAGGCCAAATCGAGTAATAACCTGAGATCGCGTCCCCGGTTCAGACTAGGGCCGAATTCGGGTCCACGAATCCGGATCCAAGGTAAAACGATCATATAAATAATTCATAATTCAAAACAAATATAGGAAGTAAATCAAAAAATACGATCAAAAAATCTGAATACGCAACTAAGTACGTATTCTGGGAGCGGGGTGTTACAATCTGGCATTTGAGCTTGACCTTCCCCATTGGACGGGTCCTGTTGGCATTGAACCCATAGATAGTTGTCTGGGTAGGGCTCAAACGATGAGTAAGAATGCCCAGATGTTGCATGACCCGGTGAGGCATGATGCCCAACGCGGACCCTGGATCTACCTGAATGCGGTTCACTTCGGATGATCCAATATACCCTGTGAAGTACAGGGGTCGATCATGCTTCCCTTTAACCTGCATATCCTCTGCCGTGAAGGTGATGCAGGGGGCATTCTGGGAGGTGTGGAGACAATTCTCTACATCTTCCTCCTTTGGCACCTGGGTCATGAAGACCTCAGCATTTGCCAGAGCCTTTTGTAGAGCTTCTCTGGTTGACTTCGACAGCCTAAGAAGCTCATACAGGGTAATCCGCGCCGGGATGTTGGCCAATTGAGCTAGGACATCAAAGCGGTAAGGCGCCGTAGATCCTTCCGCGATGCCCTTTTGAAGGGCTCGAGAAAATCGAATCTCCTTCTGTTTCTCCACGGGTTGTTTTGTGGAGGGCTTGGTTGGCTCTGCAGCTGGTTGTGGAGGGGTTGCCGCCGTTTCACCATACTGCTTCAAGTAGGGCTGTCCTGATCGGGTTTCCGCCACCAGCCGACCGGGTTCTGAGGCCAGAACTATTGTCTCCTCTTCCGAGTCGGTTAGCGAAGGAATATCGGTATCCGCTTCTCGAGAAGAGGCACACACCACATTGCAGGATGATGCCTTTGCCTTGCCCTTGGACTTTTTAGGGGGAGATTTCTTCCTGTCTTCGAGCAACTGCGCAAGCATCTACTTGAGAGAGTCGATAGATTCCCGTTGAGCAAGAATCATATCGAGTTGTTCCTTCTGAACCTGGGCTTGCAGATCCAGGCGTCGGGTCGTCTCCTCAGGAGTGCTTGTCATGTAGATAAAGGCCTCCTTCTCTATGGAAGAGTTTGAGGCCTGCGATTCTGCTACTGTAGAGTGAGAGTCGTTCACTTCGATGCCCCGGGCTAGGGCATTATAATCAATCGGGGGGATGGCCCCGGTCCGGGTACGAGTGTGTCGATACACTCCTTCCGGTTCAGAGTCAGACTCGTCAGAGCTGACTGCAGGCTATTTTCCTCTGCTCCTGCTTGTCATATTCGCAGTGAGCTCTGGGTATTCAGCGTCAGAGAACATCCTCCGCCTATGAGAGCGTCTTCTTTTGGCTGACGGGGGTATCAGGGTCCGCTGTCTGACTAAAGACTGCTGGTGCACACCTGAACCACAACGGCACTCGGAGAGCATAGAGATGAGCCGTTGGCAGCAACATGATGAAGTGACCTGATTGGCACTTCTTTTCTTCGTCAAGTAATCCCTCAGATCCACGGGAGGGGGATCGAAGAGATTAACCTCGCAACGTCAAAGACGGGAGGAATTCATATGCTGTACAGCCTGGACGCGGGTTTCAGGGACGCGACTTTCGCGCCGCGGCTGTAAGACGCGCGTCTGGCGTCTCTGTCGAGACGAGACGCGATTGTCGCGTTGCCGCTTAGTGCGTCGGGGTAGAAGAGTTTGAGAGAGAGTGGGTTGCTGGGCCCCACGCCTATGGGGGCGTGCCTCTTGCGCTTGACGAGGCGCAGAGGTTTCACCTTGGCGTTTGATAAGTTGGTTTTCAGAGGACCTAACTTGGGGAGTCTCGCGTTTGGGCCGCCAAACGCGGACTTCGCGCGCTGGATGCGGCGCAGCTAAGACGCCAATTTGTGCGTTGCGTACAGCCTCAGTTGGACAATCAGAAGTTCCAACTTGAAGCTGACGCGCACGCCTCCTCTGACGACGCTCATTCGGTTGCGTCGTGGAGGTGGAGAGAGACCAACGACGACCTGATGCTGGACACCAGAGATTTTGACCACGCGGGTCTCCTGAGAGACGCTGACGCGTGTGTTCCGCGCGGCACGGTTGGTCGCAACGGCAGTTGTGCCTGAGACCACGCGGGCCTCCTGAGAGGCGTTGGCGCGTGTATCCTACTTGGCACAGTTGGCAGCAGCAGCGCCCGAGAGAGCCTCAGATCAGGCTTCGGGGCCATTCTCCGTCGAGACCCTGCGGCAGACGCGGGTCCTTGGGCTCTTGGAGCCGGAAGAGAGAAACTCTTCGTACTTCGCCTGGTCGAACTGGACAACTAGCGATTCGACCATCTTCCCCTTACGGAGGACGTCACCTTGCGCCACGATTTGCTCGTCGGTAACAAATGAAGTCCCCAGCGGAGTCGCCATCTCTTGTACGCACACGGAGAAGGTACGAGCTCGAAGTAAGATTTCCTAGAATCAAATTGAAAAATTACAACGGACTAGTATTCCGGTTACAAGGGAGGGAGTATGTTGAGTCTTGAATCCTCCCTTTGTTTAAGGCTGGGTTCTTCAAGTGGCGATGGAGAGTGAATCTTGTTCTCCGTTGACCGGGTGACCGTCTAGACCTTCGGGGATCTTCTCTTCGGCTGGTAGAAGGAGTAGCACAGCTCTGTCTACCAAAACTCTCAAAGAGAAGGTAGGCAAAGAGCAACTTGTACGCAGCAAGCTTGCTGAAGAGTTGAGCTCTCTCTTGCTTCTCTCTCTGTCTGCCTGTGTGTAGTCTGTTGTCTATCTCTTGTTTCTTGTGTCGCGTCCCTTTCCTCATAGCGGCGGGGCTATTTATAGAGGTTTCAGGGGTGAACGTGCCCCCTAAAAATGCTCCACAATGAGGGGCTAACTTCCCCGCTATGTGGGCGGTGACTGGCCCCATAACCAGGGCGGTTATAACCGAGACGTGGGCCTTGGACCCTCGCGCCCTGAGGTTGAGACGCGGGTATTGAGCCCACGCGCCTTGATGTTGAGACGCGGGTGTTGAGCCCACGCGCCTTGAGGTTGAGACGCGGGTGTTGAGCCCACGCGCCTTGATGTTGAGACGCGGGTGTCGAGCCCACGCGCCTTGAGGTTGAGACGCGGGTGTCGAGCCCTCGCGCCTTGATATTGAGACGCGGATGGCCATCATTAGTCCTGCGTCTAGAACCTGAAACTCTGCCTTTTTTAATGGCTTGTCTTTTAATGATTTTTAGACAGCCTACAGTAGACGCAGAAGCGATGATTGAATCATTGCCAATGGCGGATCGTAAGATGAGCTCATCGAGCTCACGAAGGCATCGCACAAGGCATCCCTTGGAGGCTCACTGTAGCAATAAGTCAAAGGAAAAACAATGGAGGGTGATGAAGGTGATCAACGGATGAGATTGATCGGAAGGTAGATCGTACAATCGTAGTAGGATTCAGACAATCAAGGTGTCAAACCCTATGTTTGTTAGCATTCTGGATGCAATGGTGGGTGCAAATCGAGTAGATTCCAAGGTCTGGTATAGGTTATGTACAGTTCGATAAAGGAATCGACAAAAATCACGATCAAAGTTACGACGGACTAGTCGTGACACAGTATGATTATTGCAGACATTGGTGGATCTATCAAGTTTGAAGAATAGTAGGGCAATAGATCTGAAAACATCAATGCAATAGTGGATGGTAGCCCTCATTGATGGAAGGAGACCATGACAGTGTGTGGTAAGAAGGCCCGGTGAGACCATCTCAAGATTAAAACATCAATGGAAGGTGGACCATCACCAAGTGATCAATGAAAGACCATGGCACGACAAGTCCTTGACAATGTTCGTAAAGTTGGTAAGACCATGACAAAATTAGAGGCGAATTGCCTCAAGATCGATAGGGCCTCATAGCCGGAAAGGCGTCACAAAGTAAAATTTGCTAGTGGCGGCAGTTGTAGGCTGTCTAAAAATCACTAAGCCATCAGACTCGAACCTCACTTCAACACGAAGGTCGCGTTTCAAACTAAAACGCGGATCTCATGTCCAAAGAAGCATGGAGACTTCAGACGCGGGCCTGAGTAAACTCGCGTTCAACGCGGACCTGAGTAAACCCACATTTAATGCGAGTCTAAGTAACTCTGTGTCTAATGTGGGTCTGAAAAACTCCGCATATCGACTCAAACGCGAGTCTGCGTAACTCTGCATCAAACGCAAGTCTAAGTAACTCTGTGCATCACCTCAAACGCGGGTCTGAGCACGCGTTCTGACTGAGACGCAAGTTTAAGCCCTGTATCTATACAAATACGAAGTTCGTGTCTAGTACGAGACCCGCGTTTTTATTGTAACTGACCCTATTACTGGTTCAATTAACTTTTCACATAATGTGGAGTCAATCCCCATTATGGAGAGATTTTAGGGGATAATAATACCTCTATGACTCCCTATAAATAGCCTGAGGAGCTATGAAGTGAAGGGGGCTTTTTCTTGAGACTGAGAGCTGAGAATTCTCAAGCTAAAAAGCTTCTCACTTTTCAACTGTAGAGGTTCAGAGAGGAAGAGGAGTAATTAGTGAACTCTAAACACTTAGTGTATTAAAAATAGAGCTCCATTCTGATTGATCTTTGAGAGCATCCTGAAGAGAAGCTTGACAGTTGGCCGGTCAACGGAGGCAAGAATCACTCTCCATCGCCACACGAAGAACCCAACCTTAAACAAAAGGGAGAACCAGTTCTTCTCCCCTCTTTTGTAATCAAAATCGTTCCATTGTAACTTTTCAGCCACTCAAAGAAACTTTACATCGACCCATTTTTCGACCAAACAAAAGATGGAAGACCGGGATTTGATGATGGCGTGAACTCCCGAGGAGGTGCCCAAGCGATTCGAAGAGCATACCTGAGTCCAAAGGAAATAATTCGATATGATTCAAACTTAGCAAGAATCTATCGACATCCTTAAACAGATGCTATCACAACTGCTTAAGGACAAGAAGAAACCGAAGGCTAAAACCCGTTCCAAGAAGTCCAAGGGTAAACGGAAGGAGGAGAGAGCTTATCTTCTACAAATACTGAGAGTGAAGAGCATTCCTACTCTGAGATACCCAAATCTTCATTTGAAGAAGAGGATAACTCAGAAAATGAAAGCAGTTACTCCAAGAGAATAAGCAAATTGGAGCAACGCCTCGAGGCCTACACAAACCGAGATGGTTTCCAAGATGTGAGGATAGTCCGACCCTATCCAACAAAGTCGGACACGGCTCCCTGCCCTCCCAAATTCAAGGCACCGACCCTTCATACTTTCGACGGTAAAGGGTCACCGAACCAACACATATACTACTTTAAATCCCAAACTGAGAATGTAGTATCAAATGATGCCATTATGGCCCGTTTATTCATTGGCACTCTTAAAGGAGTCGCTTTTAAATGGTTCATGAAACTTTCTACCAGCTCAATTAAGACATAGGCTGACCTAAAGAAGTTATTTCTAGCTCGTTTCTTTAAAGACGATACAGAAATTCAGTGCTAACTCTCTTTGCAGCCAAGCAAAAGAAAGGAGAGTCTATCAAAACTTTCGTCGAGAGATTTCGGAGCATGGTACTCCGTTGTCCTAGCGGCATGACCCAGTTTATAATGGTTGAGACGTACCATCATAATCTGCAAACTTTTCTACTCACTCAAATGGGAGTAGCAGAATGTCGCACTTGGAAGCAGTTGGTGCTACAAGGCGAACAGGCGGAAGATATTGTCACCAAGGTCAGGGTTGAAGAAAAAGACAGCAAATCGATACCCGATAAGTCAATGTAATGCGGCCCAGAGTCGTATTCTCAACCGAAAAAAAGAGATACTCTAGCAACGAAAGTCAAGTCACCTTCGAAAACCCAGTTAGTCAGAGGAGGTATGATTTCTGGCCAACCACGTGCTAATAAACTGTATTCCTTCAAGGATGAGTACGTGGTCTCTCTGTTCAAGTTACTCCAAAAAAGTAACAGACTCAAACTTCCGGAGATAAGACGCCTTGAAGAGGTGGGGAAGATTGATGATCCCAACTACTGTTTATATCACAGGATGCTAGAGCACCCTACCAAGAACTGCTACATTTTTAAAGATGTCCTTTAGGCTCTGATCGATACAAAGGTGTTGAAGCTTCGTCCAAAATAGAAGAAGGTGAACGCCAACATGACAGCTACGTCACCTATTCAATTTGGGCGAAATCTCCCACTAACACCAACTTAAGTGGATCCCACCTTGAAAAGGAAACTAAGAGTGATCAACACTGATCCTCATAACCAGAGGGGAAAAGGTTTCATTCCTGTCCCTACTCCTCAAGGACAGATAATGTGGGTCCATCCCGACATTATCAAAGATCAGTAGTAAACGACTATCACAAATAGAAAGTCCAAAGGCAAGGCTAAAGTATCCTCCAGCAATTTGGTAAGTGTATTTACAAGAGAAACTAAGGAAAATGTCATCTCCCTTACAAGTTCATGAGATGAGGAGTCCACCTTTGCTACTGACACAGGCACACCTCCCACATCAAAGACTCAATCGGGCAGGCAGTACCTGAAATAGTACAGCGAGCCGATGGTAAACTTCTCACAACCAGTTGAGGAAATAATCGAGCAGTCCACGAAGCCATCTGTGGAAAAGTAAAAAGAGCTTTGGTATGTCAAAGCTCTTCCGAAAAGCAGTGTGGGACTATTAACTCTCTTTTGTTTTGATATCTTGGCTCAATTAGCAACATTCCTACTCGAATCACTCTCTATGAGTTCCTAAGACTTTCCAAGTCTACAAAGGACGCTCTAAGAGAAGCGTTAGCAGATTTTGAGATTTTCGTAACCTAGATTCATGCTATCTGTAAAGAGAAGGACGGCAACCATTGCCATCATATCTTAAAGCAGTTTTCATGCATCACCTTCACCCCAGAAGACATGCAAGTTAAAGGAAAGCATGACAGACTCCTGTATTACACAGGGCACATTGGATCATCTGAAGTAAGTCGCATTCAGGTTGATCCAGGATCCACGTTGAGCATTATGCCCTGTAGGGTCATGCAGCATTTGAAAATCCCCACCCATTGATTAAGTACCACTCAGACAATCATCTATGACTTCAATGCCAATGTTCAGACAACCATCTACGACTTCAGTGCTAATGATACGCGCCCGATGGGAAAAATCAAACTCATGTGTCAAATTGGGGACCTAAAATCTGAGGTGACATATTATGTCATTGGCACTGACAACTCGTACAATCTGCTGCTAAGACGACCTTGGATTCACCGCAACGCTATCGTCCCATCCACTCTTCATCAAATAATGAAATACATTAGTGAAGATGGAAATGTGAGAATGTTGATTGCCGAAAGGCATATGTTCAAAGGAGTTGAGAATTATTTTACTGATTCTCTCTTTTATCGGGATACTCTTGAGACTGATGAGAATCTACATTCGGAAGAACCCGACTCTGACAACGAAGTAGATACGAAGCCAGAAGAAGACGAGTGTCTTTAGAAAATAAATCCCCTTGTAACGAGCATTGATAAGATCGATTTCGATACAACCGCTAATGTTAAAGGCAAGTGGTTTATCAATAAAGATTTATATTTGGCTTACCTTTCTACATTTATTTCGGATTCTGTACCGTCAGACACCAACACTGATGTGGACGGTGATCCTTGGTCAGCAGTGAATGCTTTGACATCATTGCGTGCACTAATAAAGTCATCCCTCCTGGTATGCGAAAAGATTAGAGGCGCACACAATGCCCTCTTTGAGGTACTAGCCAAGCGAGAAAGTTAAAAGCCAGATTTATTCGGGCGGATCGAAACTGAGCCAGTAGCTTGTGAAAGCTCAGGGGTAATTCTGAGTCTCCACAATTCTTTCATTATGGACAAAAGTCACATCATATGATGGAAAGAATAGGGTTTAACTAAGGAATCAAGACTTAATTTCAATAAATAAAAATGAGCACTACTTCGTTCATTTATACCGAAAGGCAAAGACCCTGGTTACTACCACAAGACCCGAAGAGGACTTGATTGTGTAACTATACCAGTCTCAGCAGATTTTGAATCTAAAAGGAGGTCTATCATGACAGCTTATCAGTAACATTGTCGTGGGACTTAGCTGTCAGCATTAGCGATATATTCGGATGTCTCTCAGTGAACATAGTATCAACCAGCCATTTGAAAGATAATGAAGAAGATACCTTTGAATCTAAAGAATTAATCTCGTCGAACTCTGATTCACGATTAAACACTTAAATACTCTTTAGAATACACGCTTTGAACAACACAAACCACCCACTGAGGATAAAATGACTTAGGTAAATTTGGAGATGAGGCTAACCCCAAGCCTATCTTAATAAGTGAAATCTTGTTACCTTCTGAGAAAGAAGACCTAATACAGCTCATACGAGAGTATAGAGATGTCTTCGCTTGAAATTATGAGGACATGTTAGGGCTTAATCCCCAGATTGCTATACATCATCTCAACATCAACACGGACGCCAAACCAATCAAATATCAACAACGATGGTTCCATCCCAAGATCATGAAAGCAACCGAATCAGAGGTCAAAAAGCTCATAGATTCTAGTTTCATCACGAAAGAGTAACATCTGGATTGAGTGGCCAATATCGTTCCCATTCCTAAAAAGAATGAAAAGATCCGGATTTGCATCGACCACCGTGATCTAAATGCCGCTTACCCTAAAGACGAATTTCTTCTCCCAATCACGGATGTTATGATTGATAATACGTGCGCCTTTGAGAGGATGTATTTCATGGATGGCTTCTCAGGGTATAATCAGATAAAAATGTACCCTAAAAATAAAAAGCACACATCTTTTAGGACATCTTTGGGAGTATAACGCTACACAGTAATGCCCTTTAACTCAAAGAATGCTGGTGTGACGTATCAACATGCCATGAATGCGATCTTCCATGAGCATATACGCAAAACCATAGAATTCTATGTCGATGATACTATTGTGAAAAGTCGCGACAAAGGCGGTCACCTCGGAGACCTGAAAAGCGTGTTCGACATCATGCAGGCTCATCAGTTGAAGATGAACCCGACTAAATCCTTCCTCGGGGTAGCCAGTGACAAATTTCTTGGATTTGTTATTATATTCAAAGAAATTCACTGGATCCAGAGAAGACCATGTCGTCCAAGAGATGCAACCTCCGAGAAATCTCAAAGAACTCAGAGGTTTACAAGGACGACTGGCGTACACCCGGAGATTTATATTAAATCTCTCCGGACGATACCAACCCTTCATTAAATTAATGAAGAAGAAAGTCTCATTCATTTGGGACAATGCTTGCCAAGAAGCATTCGAGGGGATCAAGGAATATCTTACACACGCACCCATTTTGATAGCATGCACTCGTTCTGATAACTTCAGTATCAGGAAAACTATTCATGTTATATGTTCGAGTGAAGGATCATTCCTTGGGAGCTTTACTAGCCCAAAATAATGATCAAAACCACGAACAGGCGATCTACTATTTAAGTAAAACAATGATTGGGCGGAGCTACAACCCAATTGAAAAGGAATGCTTAGCGTTAGTCTTCACTGTACAGAAGATGTGACACTACCTCATGCGGCAACGCATTCAAGTCATCTCCAGAATTAATCCTTTGTGATAGCTGATTGGTAGTCAAAAGTGCATTTTTATCATCATATATACCGTCACATTTGCACATTTATTCATATTATAATGCACATTTATTAATATTTCTTTATTTAATATGTGCAGGCCTCGAATTGTTATGTTAGCAATAAATAAAGCCTAAAGAGCCCAAAAGCCCAGATCCAAGCCCATGTTTGAAGCCCAGGTGAAAAAGCGCAAATACACAGTCCAGAGGCAGAGCCAAGGGCCAAAAGCTAGGGTTTTTAGGTTTTAGGTTAGATTTTCTTTCCTCTGTAAATTTTATTTTCTTTTTGTGAAAGCTGAGAGGAGATGATGCATTCATGGAGGAAGGGATCCTCTTGTACCAATGGTGACAGCCGGTGTAAGTTGTAAATTTTCCTCCATTGTTTAAATCAAATCAAAGCTTGTTTTGTTCTTTTTATGTTTTATTGTGTCTCTATCTTTGTCTATCATTGTTTTTCTACATTGTTTCTTTCTCTAATGTCTTGCCCACCATGAGATCCAACTGCTTCGAGAATACCTAGCCGAAGAAGGAACCTTGACGGCCCATGGCGATGAACAGGTCTTCATAGCTTGTTTTTCATTTCGTAGAGTAGATTAAGAAGGCGGACGATCCCATAAGCCGTGCTTGTACACCTTCCAAGAAAAGGGAAATCATCGCAACGGTTCAAACGGCAAGCAAATAAAGAGATAAGTTTTCCTTTCTTTTCTTTTATTTTCTTTTTCATAGATTAAATCCACATCTCTCCAATATTCTTTCCCACAACTCATTGTAAATACCACGTTTCTTTGTAAATACCATCGTGACAATTAACTAAAAAAGATAAATTTTAGAGATTAACTTGCTTAACGCTTCTATCGCAGTCCCTCCTTGAGGATCACGACCCGCATAGCCTTGCTACCGTGGATTAGAACTGAACCTCACACTACTATTTCTAAATTTAATATCCTTATTTTTGTGTGCAGGAAAAATCAGTCAACAAATTGGCGCCGTTGCCGGGGAGGGACGGTAAGTTATTCTCTAATAAAAAAATATTTTTTATTAACTTATTCTTTATTCTTTTCTGTTGCAGGTTACAGGTGAAGAAACAGGATTTTTGCAACTGCAGTAACATATAAGTGGACCTGGGCCTCTGCTCCAGAAAGCAGAGCCCAGGATCCCTCCAAATTGCCGCAGAAACGCGGCCAAAGCCGCGGATCTGCGGCAAGGAGGAGTTCACTCCTGACAATTTTTCTGCAGGGTCTTCAGCTCTGCAAAATACAGCTTCTGCAATACTTATCTTCCTGTATTATTCACCATATACCTGCTAATTTAATCAACAGTAAAAAATTGGTTGTAATTAAAAATTGTTTAGACAATTGCATTCTAGGCACGTGTCTTTCAATTCTTTTACTTTTACTGTTGAAGAGTGCTGGAGGCAAGGTACGTACGCATTGCATGTAGAATAGGATTCATCTCTTGGTTGATTTTCTGCTTTGAGTGATTCTTATCTATTTATCTTGTACACTTGCACTAATTCATCTTAAGGGCATAACCCATTAACAAGATAAGGTGGGGATTTCATCACCCTTCCTTAGCCCAAAAATCATATCCCGAGCACTCACTAACCCAAGCCTAACTTAAAAATTAGTAGACGTTGGCCCTAGGGACATCTCGGACTCAATAGGAGATTATCCTAAGGGGGAACAGTGCTGGAAGTTGACTCTTGTCAAATCAGTGTCTAGGAAAGGGATTGAGGGCCGAAAGCCCGAAGATTGGTGGTTATTTAATTAAGGAACGTCTTTGACGGAAAACCTCCCACCACTCTTGCCCTGACCTGGCTGATTAACTTGTGATCAAAGTCTGCACCCGACCTCCCGTGGAAAGTCTAACCAGTTAGGAGTCGTCTAGGTCATAGGTCTACCCTAATTTAGGTTAGAATTTTTCTTTTTGTTTGTTGTGTTTGTGTTGGTGTGATATGGCATATAAGAATAATTCCAATTTTAATTCATATTACACCCCTAACTATTATTCGGATATTACCAACCCGGCATACCCTAACTTTGACCAATCTAGTACGCTGGAATGGTCTTATCCGAATGAATATAACCCACACCCCCCATCTTATGACTACAATTTACATAATAATTTCAACTCTTCACAGAGTTCATGGGGTTTCGAGTCCCCCGAGTCTAATTCTCAACCAAATTGTCCTCCATATCCATCTAGTCCACATTCTTTCAATGATTTATACTTAGATCCACCAATTCAGAATAGACTACCATCTATTGGGGAAATGATAAGTATGCATAAGTCCAAGCAACAATCACCATCAATCTTAGATAGGATGATGCGTGAGTCCACCGACTCACAATTTCATCATGATGACACTTCATCTTTTCAAGACCAATCAGAACAAGATGATCCTATCGACTATAAAGAGATGCTAGCTGCCATGACTGAGGCTCAATTAGCCCGAGATCATGACATAGATTTGATGGTTCAAGCTTTACATGCTCACAGTTCGGCCGTTTCTGCTTTCATTGACCACTCACTTAGAGCCGACGAACCAAGTTGCTGTGGACAACAAGATTCTAATTCAGTACCATCATGTGAACTTGCCGAAACTCCAATTCTTGATAACTTGGCAAGTTTTTCCTTTCCTGAATTAGAACTTGAGCTTGAATATGATCATGATCTTCCACTTGATGATTCAATTTTATTTCCTGATCCAATAATGACTCCAGTGTCTCCACCTGATTTCACTTTTCCCGAGTCAACATTGGATCCTATTCCAATTCATTATGAAATTGAATCACCCATTTTAGATGATCATATTGAACTTGACCTAGATTCTCACAATCTCTTTACTTCTGAAATTGATTGTACAATTCTGACGGACGATGTTGACCTTAGTTTTGAAGAATTGTATGGCGATGAGCTAGAATTCCTTAATATTGGAAGTAAAGAGATATCATCCATATTAGGTCACATTCCATTGTGGGAAGAAGATTGTGGACTTGAGTTTTAATTTCTTGACTTGGACCCAATTCTTGAACCTAGCCCGACTCCTGAGCCCTTACTTGATTTGAGCATCTTCCCTGAGTCGGTATTCGTTCCCGCACCTATAATGTCCAAGTCAATAATTCCATCCTTTCATTCTCCATTTTGGGACAAGGAGGTTGAGACAATTAACTCTGAAACTTATTATGAAATTTGGAAATTCGATGGGGTGGAAATTTTTAAAAATAATTATACATATATTTTTGTGGGTTATGTAAGGAAAGTTTCTGGTGGGTTCCACCAAATTATCTGTTATCTTGATTGGGCCGCATTTCGTGGACCAATTAGACCACCTCCGGAACCACCACCCTAAGGTAATTTCCGCCTTCCCTTGTTCTGTTTCATGCATATATGCATACATTCATACATTGAGGACAATGCATGAGATAAGTGTGGGGTGGGCTTTACTAACATACTAACATAGGTAGACACTAACAAAATTTGCAAAAAAAAAAAAAAAAAAAAAATTTAAAAAAAAATGTTATAAAAAGGAAATATTTTGACTTATTTTTTGAACGAAATCTAAGTTAGTTTTAAGGATTAGGAAAATCATGATTAGGATTTCTAAAGACTTGGTCAAAATAAATAAATTGTTTAAATTTTAGGTATAGGAGAGAAATTGAATAAATAATTAGTCTTGATTTTTACCTTAATGAATATTGCATACCTAATGCATATTTAGGATTCTAAGACAAAGACCCTTGTGCCTCATATATAAAAAAGAAAAAAGAAAAAAATCACTAATTAAGCTGGATACATGTGCCTCAAGAATCATAAGTATTCACGCCTAAAGGTGAATGCAAAAAAAAAAAAATAAAATAAAAATAAAAAAAATAATACCTTAGTTTTGTGGCCTAGTTCACTCGAATTTGAGTCCGCGGGGTGTTTTCTCACCTGGTGCCCTAAGACCGACCGGTTTGGGAGTCACCGACTTTAAAGTTCGCTACATGGGTGGATTAGAAAGTCCGAGGGAACTAAGGAAAAATTACTTATATGTACTAACACATCTAATAATCAATTAGTTAGGTATTAGGGCCTCAAGAAGCCTTGATGCCTACACGAAAGAAAATTAGATGCGTTATACATATTTAAAAAAAAATAAAAAAAAAAGAAAAAAATATATAAAGAGGCATGAGAGTCCAAGTTAAGGAATTCCTAGTAAAAACATAAGGATGCATATGATTTTTGGTAACGAAAAAGACTATATTAGAAATTCAATTTTAATTCTTACCTAAAATGGAAAACAATTAACTTTATTAAGACTAAGTTTAAAGAATGAATAAAATTGAGGATCCTAAAACTTATAGACTACTTAGTCTCTTCAATAATAATTCAAATATTTTTCTTTTTATGGATTTTGTGGGTGTAATCCGCTGAAAACCCTCACGAGACAACACTCGTCCTCTAGGGTAACCTAGAGGTTTAACGGCTTGTTGCACGTGCTAAGTGCAATCGTGATTCCTACGAAAGTGAGTTAGGTTAGATTAACTTTTTCTTTTTTTGTTTTTACTCGAGGACGAGCAAAAAGATAAGTGTGGGGGTGTGATTGGTAGTCAAAAGTGCATTTTTATCATCATATATACCGTCACATTTGCACATTTATTCATATTATAATGCACATTTATTAATATTTCTTTATTTAATATGTGCAGGCCTCGAATTGTTATGTTAGCAATAAATAAAGCCTAAAGAGCCCAAAAGCCCAGATCCAAGCCCATGTTTGAAGCCCAGGTGAAAAAGCGCAAATACACAGTCCAGAGGCAGAGCCAAGGGCCAAAAGTTAGGGTTTTTAGGTTTTAGGTTAGATTTTCTTTCCTCTGTAAATTTTATTTTCTTTTTGTGAAAGCTGAGAGGAGATGATGCATTCATGGAGGAAGGGATCCTCTTGTACCAATGGTGACAGCCGGTGTAAGTTGTAAATTTTCCTCCATTATTTAAATCAAATCAAAGCTTGTTTTGTTCTTTTTATGTTTTATTGTGTCTCTATCTTTGTCTATCATTGTTTTTCTACATTGTTTCTTTCTCTAATGTCTTGCCCACCATGAGATCCAACTGCTTCGAGAATACCTAGCCGAAGAAGGAACCTTGACGGCCCATGGCGATGAACAGGTCTTCATAGCTTGTTTTTCATTTCGTAGAGTAGATTAAGAAGGCGGACGATCCCATAAGCCGTGCTTGTACACCTTCCAAGAAAAGGGAAATCATCGCAACGGTTCAAACGGCAAGCAAATAAAGAGATAAGTTTTCCTTTCTTTTCTTTTATTTTCTTTTTCGTAGATTAAATCCACATCTCTCCAATATTCTTTCCCACAACTCATTGTAAATACCACGTTTCTTTGTAAATACCATCGTGACAATTAACTAAAAAAGATAAATTTTAGAGATTAACTTGCTTAACGCTTCTATCGCAGTCCCTCCTTGAGGATCACGACCCGCATAGCCTTGCTACCGCGGATTAGAACTGAACCTCACACTACTATTTCTAAATTTAATATCCTTATTTTGTGTGCAGGAAAAATCAGTCAACAATAGCTCATGACAAGTCCATCTTCACTGAACTGCAGACTAGCGAAATGGATTATATTGTTCTCACAATATAAGATGCAATTCATGCCACAAAAGGCAATCAAAGGGCAAGCTGTGGCAGATTTTCTGGCCGATCATCTAGTTTTAGGAACTTCAAAATTTTATGACGATCTTCAAGACGAGATTGCAGAAGTTAACGTCATCAACACCTCCTCAAAAGATCAAGTGTGGCAACTATTCTTTGACGGAGCATCAAGGACAAACCCTAAGGGAAATATTGTCACGTGTGTGGGGGTAGTACTTATCTCCCCACATAACTATGTGATCCCTCATGCACTCTCCTTAACTGAGCCGTGCTCCAATAATGTCTTAGAATACAACGCTCTCTTGATCAGGATGTAACTTGTTGAAGAGATTGGAGTAAAAAATCTCGAAGCATATGGTGATTCAAAACTCATTATTAACTAGGTTCGCGGGGAGTACAAAATCCGACATGAGGACTTGGTGCCCTATCATAACGTGACCATTGTCATGGCGAAGAAGTTTGAAAACTTCTATATTGATCATGCACTGTGTCAGAAAAATGCACATGCAGATGTACTGGCGTCCCTCGCTGCTTCATTAACCCTTCCCGTCAGAGCCACAGAGAGAGTACTCGTCTACAGTCGCGACTTGTACTGTTACAAATTCGCCCTTGAAGACAGTAGAACTCCAAGAAGAGACCTTCAAGTCAAAGAGGTTCTTGAGACTTCGACAAGTCTCGAACCTAGGGATTGTCGATTCCCTTACATCGACTTCGTCTTATATGGCATATTGCCTGACGATCCCAAGGAGGCAGTGATTAGGAAAAAAGGATAGTGTGAAGTTGCACAAATATTCAATAAAAGAAAGAAGGTTTAGAGTCAACCTTAGGTGCTTGATCACTCCACAATGTATTTAAAATGATTGATGTATCCTTTTCAAATCACCGTAGTAGCACAAGCTATACGGGTCGAATCTACAAGGAGAGCTCACGATGGAAGCTTTACGGTTTAATGTGAAGATAGAAAATGAAAGTTCTTCTTTGTTTTAAAAGAATGCAAAAGACATGAAAAAAGAAATGAAAGAATTGGTGGTTGGTTGGTTGGTTTGTACATGAAATGAAAACTATGGAAATAAAATGAAAAGAATCGAAGACAAGATTTGCTTTGGAATTAATACTAAAAGAATGAAAACTTGTAGAAGACTTTTAGATGAGAAGAGCCATGACTAGCTAACATTACTAACTTGCTAACTTACTAATCTCCGTTAGGGTGATGCTTGCCTCATGTTAATTCATCGGCATATGTTTGTCTTGCGTGTTGGTCTAGTTACTTTCCCACTTGATTGACGGGTGATCTTCTTGGAATTGTCTTGTAGCCTCATTGATGTCATAGGCCTTCAAGATAGACTTTCAATGGTGGAATCAAAAGAGTTTCCACTCAAGGGATGCTAAGGAAGAAGATACAACATTCATTAATTGAAGTAAAGAAGTTGTACAACAAATAGCATATGGTTGGTGATCCATCTCCATGTTCCATCAAGGCACTTGTTCTAAAGACAAGACTCTAAATGAGGCACACATGAATCATATGGAGAATTACAACAAGAAATTGCCAAGCATGAAAGTAACCCATCGGGGATGAAGAAGACTCAACAATTGCAAGATGAAGAATTTGCATTTACCCAAGAGTTAGAAGTTAAGTAAGATTAGTTGTTAGCTAGTCATGTTAGAAGAAATTAGCTACTAGCCATTACAAGAAAAGAAAAGCAATTCATGAATAAGAGTGCAATGAAAGTAAAGCTTGAATTAAAGAATGCAAGTAAAGTACTAGAAAATGCTCAAGTAGAGAAAGGAGATTGGATTAAACCTTACTTCACAAGTTGTCACACCTTGATTTACACAAGCTCTCTCTCTCTCTCTCTCTCACAATCTCTCTCTTGCAGAATTTCTAGGAGGAAGAAGAAGAACTAGAGGAACAAAAATCCTAGAGAAAAAACCTACAAAATACAAGCTCTATCCTCTAATCTCTCCTCCCCTTTTTTGCGCTGGCCCTGATGGTCTATTTATAGGCTCAGAGAAGAAGGCTCCAGAATCAGGCAGGTGGAGAAAATCTCGGGCTCAACGGCCCTGTAACTGCCGTGGAAATGCGGCAAAAGCCGTGGAAACGCGGCAAAATCTTGGCCGTTGAGGCTGAGATTTCTGGTGCGAGTTTGTTACAGGTTGTTAGCCACGTGGACCTTCTGGAAGTCTGACTTGGCGCGTGGATTTCTCCAGATCCTGGGCTCAACCTTTGGGCTCTCTTTTGGGCTTTGATTTATTCTCCTTTAATTCTTGATAATTAAAGGGATTTTGGGCCTTTTCTCTATTAGAATATGGACCTGCAAAAATAGAGAGAAAAAGATTAAAAAATCACATTTTTAATTACAATATGCATGGTATGGATGTGGTAAAATATGCAAAAATGAATAACAATCACACCCCCATACCTAGCTTTTGCTCGTCCTCGAGCAAAAAAGAAAGAAAAAGAAAATCCTAATTAGATTATTACACCACTTTCGTAGGTGACACGATTGCACTGAGCACGTGCAACAAGCCGTTAAACCTCTAGGTTACCCTAGAGGACGAGTGTTGTCTCCTGAGGGTTTTCAGCGGATTGCACCCACAAAATCCATAAAGAAAAATAAAAGGGTTAGTGAAAATTTTGATCCATGTTTTAAAGATTCTTACTTGAGTTATAGGTTTCAGGTTACCCTAAACTTTTCATTCCTCTTATAGGCGTCTATTTGGAGTTTTGTTTTCATCTTAGGTTAAGTTTTTAGGGAAAAGATCAAAAACCGGATTTTGCATCAATCCTAAGATATATACATCTATAAATATAAAGGATCTTTCTTAGACTAAGTTCATTTATTTATTAATATATATAACATTTTTTTTCTTTTTTTTCTTTTTTTTATATATACAATATTTATTTATTTACATTTCCTTAGCATCCTTAGGCTTTCTAATTTACCCTTGTAACGAGCCTCTTACCGATGACTCCCAAACCAGTCAGTCTTAGGGCACCAGATGAGAAAACATCCCTCGGGTTCGGGGACTCGAGTAAACTAGGCCACGAAGGAATTTAAGGACTTAACCACCTTTAGGCGTGATTGGCAATGCTTCTTGAGGCACGACTAACCCGCTTAATTAGTTGCTAAGTATTTATTATTTATTTATATACATATTTTTTTATATATTTTTTTATTATATATATATATGTAAATAAAGTCACAAAGTCTATGATTAATCCTTCAATATGTTTAATGTATATATCCTAAAGAAAGAATTAAAATCTAGTAATCTTTCTTATCCTTTATTACTTAACCTAAAAATCTGACAAAACTCCTCTTTTCGACTTATAATTAGAAATCTTAGTTAAGAGCTTCCTTAATCCCTAAATTCAAGCTTGATTCTTTAAACATGGATCAAGAATTTCCTTATTTTTTTTAATTTTTTTCTCTTTTTTTTTTATTTTTCTAAAAGAAAAAGTAAAATCTAAAAGAAAATAGAAAATCTACTAAGAAAGATAAAATCTAAAAATAAAATAAAAACCTAAAAAGAAAATGAAAATCCTAAAAATAAAAATAAAAAGCCTAAAAAGAAAATGAAAAATCCTAGGTTAGAATCTACCCCCCCATACCTATCTCATGCATTGTCCCCAATGTATGCAAGATAAAATGATGCATGAAATAGGTAAAGGTTTTTTTTATTATTTATTTTATTTACAAAAAAGTGCAAAAAATTATTTACAAGGAATATATACAAGTGTGACCATTACCTAGGCTTTTCTTTGGTCGTTTTCCTCTGACCCGTTTCCCATCGTTCCAGTGTGTTTGTTTGCGCGAGCTTGGTTGGGAAACGAGTTCAATTACTTTCTTAGCCCTAGGCATCTCCAGCTTCAATTTCTCACTGTTATTCATCCGCATTTCACCACAATGTTTCCTAAAGAATTCCTTATCACCACTTTCACTCTGAATCTCATTACTTCCAATGTTAAGGAATTTCAGCTCCTCTCCATACAATTCTTCAAAACTCAGGTCAACATTTTCCTTAGGAAGTGTACAATCAGTTAACCTACCCCGAGTTGGCTCATCCAGACACATGAGCTCATCAGCGAAAAGGTCTTCAAAGGATATGTCAATTGGAGGTTCTTGAACTATATCCTCTTGGGATACAGTCACAGTTGGCTCAGTGAAAGTGAAAATATCCAAATCAACTTTCCCCTTTGAAAGGGTACTCGGACAGTAGGATTTTTCATTTAAGAGAATCACAAAATTGTGACTCATCTTGTGAATCTTCACTTACTTCCTCACAATTGTCTTTAACAAAGCTGACCTCGAATGTTTGATCTTTTGTCTTACGAGGCTGTGTGTGGAAGACATTCAGTTCATGAGTCATGTTACCAAAGGTTAACCTCATTGATCCATTCCGGCAATTGATTATGGCATTTGCTGTAGCCAGGAATGGTCGTCCCAAAATGACAGGAGTTTGAGCCCTTTGATTGGAATTAGACACAGGTTGTGTCTCAAGGACTACAAAATCAACAGGGTATATGAACTCCCCAACTCTGACAAGGACATCGTGAATTTCCCCCTTGGGTCTCTTGACAGAACGATCAGCCAATTGTATGGTCATTTGGGTCGGGAGAAGATCGCCTAACCCTAATTGTTGGTACACAGACAAAGGTAGGAGATTGATGCTGGCCCCTAAATCAAGTAGTGCCCTATTGATGGTAGTCTGTCCTATGATGCATGAAATGGTGGGGCTCCCTGGGTCTTTGTATTTTACAGGAGTTGGACCAGTGAGCAACTCGCTGATGGTTGATGCTAGGAAGACTTTCTCAGGGACTTGTGTTTTCCTCTTCTTAGTGCACATTTCCTTCAAGAATTTGGCATATGATGGCACTTGTTGTATGGCATCAAGAAGAGGGACATTGATTTGGATCTTGTTGAACATTTCTTTTATCTTCTCCATGTGAGCATTTGACTTGTGATTTGTAAGCCTATTTGGAAATGGTACACTAGGCTTATAAGGTTGCTCATCTACCTTTTCTTTACCCTTGGCTTTTGAAGTGGATGGCTCTGTACTAGAGGATGGTTTGTCAGAAGCTGGTTGCATTAGGACAGGAGGTGTTGGCTTTGGTACTGGATGAGATGATTGACTAGAAACCTTATTGTCTATCTGTTTTCCAGATCTCAGGGTATGAATAGCATGACAATGACTTGGGCTCGTGTCTTCATGTTTGGGATTTGGCAATGGCTGGTTTGGTAACAGTCCTTTTTGTCTCTCATTTACTGAATTAGCCAATTGCCCAATTTGGACCTGAACTTTATTCATATCCTGATGATAGTTCTTTGTAAAGGTTTCTAACATTTTCCTCAACTCTGATATTTCTGAATCATTCTGGGGTGGATGTTGATGATATGGAGACTGGAATTGTGATTGGTAGTGTGGTGGACTTTGATAAGGTTGTGACTGTGGTGGACTTTGAGATGGATGAAAATTCGGTGCATTACGATTGAAACTGGATGGGTGAGACTGAGCATTATATGGATGTGGAATTGGTGGCCTATGATGCTCAGGACCAGACTGACTCCACAAAAAATTTGGATGGTTTCGCCATCCCGAATTGTATGTGTTGGAGTATGAATTGTGAGGGGGTCTGGTAAAAGCTGCATTCGTGTTCTCCTGATATGATTGGGGCTGATACAAAGGACACTCCTCAAAAATATGGTTGAGATCATGACAGTAGGTACAACCCGGTTTAATCAGAGGAGATGGGTTGACCTGATTGACCACAGAATTTTCCCTTGACTCAAGCAGTTCTATCCTCTTCATCAATTGTGTGATCTTGGCTTCCGCAGCTATAGAGGATTCTATGGAGTGCATACCAGTTCTGGAAGTGGTGGAAGTGGGTTTATCAGGGCATGACTCCCACTGAATCATTTTCTCAGCTAAGGCTTCAAAGAGATCCCACCCCTGATTCTCATCTTTCTTCAAAAATTCCCCTTGGCACATGGATTCAAGGAGTGTTTTCGTTTGATAGTCAAGTCCGTCATAGATAATTTGGCATTGACGCCATTTCTCTATGCCGTGATGAGGACATAAGGCTAGAAGATCTTTGAAACGCTCAAAATACTTCCAGAACGGATCGTGTGATTCCTGCTTGAATTGCATGATATTTTTTCGCATGAGGGCTGTTTTGTGGATGGGATAGAATTTCTTAAGAAAGACTTTTACAAAATCATCCCATGAAGATATTGAACTGACGGGAAGATTGTAAAGCCATTTCTTAGCAATGTCCTTAAGTGCAAACGGTATGAACCGTAACCTAACAGCATCCTCGGTCAACTGAAAAATTCTCATCATTAAACATACTTCTTCAAACTCTCGAATGAAGAAGTACGCGTCCTCAGACTCTAGACCATGAAATCGGAGAAGTGTATTAATGAATTGCGGTTTCAACTCGAAGTGATTTCCATTTGGTTCAGGAAGAAGAATGCACGATGGCAGGGAGGTGCGAATCGGATAGAATCGATCTTGAAGTGAAACGTTGTTTTCCATTGTGTCAAGTGGTTGTGTAAGTGCAAGTGTAGAAATTCTAACAAGTCTTGCAGAATTTGAATCACGGAACCACTCTTGCATATACAGTCACAAACAACGTGCACCGATCACACCAGCGAAAAAGAAAAATAACAAACAATAAAAGAAAAATCAATCCAAGCTATCTAGGATTCCTGGACCTAGACGACTCCTAACTGATTAGACTGTCCACGGGAGGTTTAGTGTAGACTTTGACCACAAGCTAATCAGCCAGGTCAGGGCAAGATTGTTGGGAGGTTTTCCGTCAAAGACGTTCCTTAATTAAGTAACCACCAACCTTCGGGCTTTCGGCCCTCAATCCCTTTCCTAGACACTGATTTTACAAAAGTCAATTTTCAACACTTTTCCCCCTTAGGATAATCTCCTAAGTGAGTCCGGATGTCCCTAGGGCCAACGTCTATCAAATTTTATTACCAGCTTGGGATTGTGAGTGCTTGGAAAATAATTTTCGGGTTAAGAAAAGGGTGATGAAATCTCCCACCTTATCTTATTTATGGGTGATGCCCTTAAAATCAGTTTGGTGCAAGTGTACAGTTATAAACAAACAAGGTTCACTTAAAGCTATAAAAATCAAACAAGGAGTGAGTCCTAGTCAATATGCAATGCACACGTACCTTACTCCAGCACTCTTTAACAGTAAAATAAAAGAATTGAAAAGACACGTGCCTAGAAATGCAAATGTCTAATCAATTTTTAACTTTGTAACCAATTTTTTACTGTTGATTATTAGCAGGCATAAGGTGAAGCATACAAGAATTTAAGTATTGCAGCAGCTGTATTTTGCAGAGCAAGCAACCCTGCAGAAATTTGGTCAGTAGTTCACTCCTCCTTGCCGCGGATCCGCGGCTTTGGCCGTGGAATCGCGGCAATTCAGAGGGCAACTGGTTTCTGCTTTCAAGAGCAGAAGCCCAGAGCCACTTATATGTTACTGCAATGCAAATTTTCCTATTTTTTTCACCTGTAACCTGCAACAGAGAAGAAAATTCGTTTAGTTATTCACTTGAAATCAAAAACCGTTGCTCTCCCCGGCAACGGCGCCAAAAATTTGATTAGAAAAAAGGATAGTGTGAAGTTGCACAAATATTCAATAAAAGAAAGAAAGTTTAGAGTCAACCTTAGGTGCTTGATCACTCCACAATGTATTTAAAATGATTGATGTATCCTTTCCAAATCACCGTAGTAGCACAAGCTATACGGGTTGAATCCACAAGGAGAGCTCACGATGGAAGCTTTACGGTTTAATGTGAAGATAGAAAACGAAAGTTCTTCTTTGTTTTAAAAGAATGCAAAAGACATGGAAAAAGAAATGAAAGAATTGGTGGTTGGTTTGTACATGAAATGAAAACTATGGAAATAAAATGAAAAGAATCGAAGACAAGATTTGCTTTGGAATTAATACTAAAAGAATGAAAACTTGTAGAAGACTTTTAGATGAGAAGAGCCATGACTAGCTAACATTACTAACTTGCTAACTTACTAATCTCCGTTAGGGTGATGCTTGCCTCATGTTGATTCATCGGCATATGTTTGTCTTGCGTGTTGGTCTAGTTACTTTCCCACTTGATTGACGGGTGATCTTTTTGGAATTGTCTTGTAGCCTCATTGATGTCATAGGCCTTCAAGATAGACTTTCAATGATGGAATCAAAAGAGTTGCCACTCAAGGGATGCTAAGGAAGAAGATACAACATTCATTAATTGAAGTAAAGAAGTTGTACAACAAATAGCATATGGTTGGTGATCCATCTCCATGTTCCATCAAGGCACTTGTTCTAAAGACAAGGCTCTAAATGAGGCACACATGAATCATATGGAGAATTACAACAAGAAATTGCCAAGCATGAAAGTAACCCATCGGGGATGAAGAAGACTCAACAATTGCAAGATGAAGAATTTGCATTCACCCAAGAGTTAGAAGTTAAGCAAGATTAGTTGTTAGCTAGTCATGTTAGAAGAAATTAGCTACTAGCCATTACAAGAAAAGAAAAGCAATTCATGAATAAGAGTGCAATGAAAGTAAAGCTTGAATTAAAGAATGCAAGTAAAGTACTAGAAAATGCTCAAGTAGAGAAAGGAGATTGGATTAAACCTTGCTTCACAAGTTGTCACACCTTGATTTACACAAGCTCTCTCTCTCTCACAATCTCTCTCTTGCAGAATTTCTAGGAGGAAGAAGAAGAACTAGAGGAACAAAAATCCTAGAGAAAAAACCTACAAAATACAAGCTCTATCCTCTAATCTCTCCTCCCCTTTTTGCGCTGGCCCTGATGGTCTATTTATAGGCTCAGAGAAGAAGGCTCCAGAATCAGGCAGGTGGAGAAAATCTCGGGCTCAACGGCCCTGTAACTGCCGTGGAAATGCGGCAAAAGCCATGGAAACGCGGCAAAATCTTGGCCGTTGAGGCTGAGATTTCTGGTGCGAGTTTGTTACAGGTTGTTAGCCACGTGGACCTTCTGGAAGTTTGACTTGGCGCGTGGATTTCTCCAGATCCTGGGCTCAACCTTTGGGCTCTCTTTTGGGCTTTGATTTATTCTCCTTTAATTCTTGATAATTAAAGGGATTTTGGGCCTTTTCTCTATTAGAATATGGACTTGCAAAAATAGAGAGAAAAAGATTAAAAAATCACATTTTTATTTACAATATGCATGGTATGGATGTGGTAAAATATGCAAAAATGAATAACAATCATGCAGCTGCCATCAGAAGGAAAGTCCCTCGATTCTATTACAATGTGATCATGTAAATATTGTATCGCCGATCATATGATGGAATCTTGCTCCAATGTCTTTCACACGAAGAGACACAGGAGGCACTCAAAGAAGCTAATGATGGTGTGTGTAGAGCTCACCAATCAGACCCAAGCTCGAAGATCGGCTTAGAAAACTTGGCTATTATTAGCCGAAGATGATCCCTAATGCCATCACCTATGCTACACGATACTATGCCTGTCAAATCCACGGTGACTTTATCCATCAAGCACCAGCACATCTTCATCCAACATCCTCTTCATGGCCATTTGAGATGTGGGGAATGGATGTTATCGGACCTATCAGCCCTCCAACATCCAAAGGACAGCTTCATCTTGGTCATAACGGATTACTTCTCTAAATGGGCGGAAGTTGTTCCCTTGAAGGAAGTAAAGACACCAAATGTGATTAAGCTCATTAAGCATCACGTGCTCTACCGCTTTGGTGTGCCCCGACGAATCGTCCACGATAACGGGCCCAAGTTCGTCAGCCAAGCATTCCAGAGGTTCTGTTATAAATTCAAAATTCAAAATATGTCATCAATGGCATACTATCCAACCGCAAATGGCCTCGCAGAAGCCTTTAGCAAGACTATTGGAAAAATTCTCAAGAAGTTTGTCTCGAAAAGTCAAAGTGACAGAGACGACAAATTAGGTGAATGCCTATAGGCCTACCGCACAACAGTGAGGACCCTGGCGAAAGCCACACTATTTTCCTTGGTGTGCGGATGTGAAGTTGTACTCCCACTGGAGATCCAGATCCCATCTTATGAATCGCTTTGATAACTAAGATGGTAGACGAGGGAAAATATCGATTGCGCCTCCAGGAGTTGGAAGTTTTAGACGACAAATGTTTGCAAACCCAACAACATATCAAGCTCGAATTTTCAGAGCCTTCAAAAAGAAAGTCAGAGAACGGATTTTCAAGAAAGACGACCTTGTCTTAACAGTCAGAAGACCCTTGGTTATGACACATAAGACAAAAAGAAAGTTTCAACCCAAATGGGAAGGATCATTTGTAATATAGTCAGTCTACTCAAATGGAGCATACCGCCTCATAACTCCGGACGGCGATACGCTCATGATGCCTATCAATTACATATACTTGAGGAAGTACTATCCTTAATAGGAGTCTTCTCATGATCAAGTTAATACTACACCTCTGATCAAAGCTTCAAGATCCAAGATGTTTGAAAGAGCGCCAAAGAAGAGTTTCTTCCTTTAATGGATCACATCAAGGTCGATCGACACTGAGCCGACCGAACATTGTTGACATCACGATGCATGATGTTGATATTGAAGAGATAAAGTTACAAACTTCAGTTTTAGCTTTGTCACTTTTCTCATGACCAGGTTAACACTACACCTCTGATCAAGTCTTCGAGGTCTAAGATGTTTGAAAGAGCGAAAAAGAAGTTTTTCTTCCTTCAACGGATCACATCACGGTCGATCGATACTGAGCCGATCGAACATTGTTGACATTACGTTGCATGATGTTAATATTGAAGAGATAAAGTTAGAAACTTCAGTTTTAACTTTGTCACCTTTCTTATGATCAGATTAATACTACATCTCTGATTAAAGCTTCAAGATCCAAGATATGTGAAAGAGTACCAAGAAGAGCTTCTTCCTTCAATGGATCACATCACGATCGATCAACTCCAAGTCGACTGAACATTGTTGACATCACGATGCATGATGTTGATATTGAAGAGACAAAATTAGAAACTATAGTTTTAACTTTGTCACTTTTCTCATGATCAGGTTAACACTATACCTCTGATCAAAGCTTCAAGATCCAAGATGTTTGGTAGAGCGTCAAAGAAGAACTTTTTCCTTCAATGGATCACATCAGGGTCGATCAACACCGAGCCGACCGAACATTGTTGACACACGATGCATGATGTTAATATTGAAGAGATAAAATTAGAAACTTCAGTTTTAACTTTGTCACTTTTCTCATGATCAGGTTAACACTACACCTCTGATCAAAACTTCGAGATTCAAGATGTTTGAAAGAGCGCCAATGAATCACATCACGATCGATCGACGCCGAGCCGATCGAACATTGTTGACATCACGATACATGATGTTAATATTGAAGAGACAAAGCTAAAAACTTCGGTTTTAGCTTTGTCACTTTTCTCATGATCAGGTTAACACTACACCTCTGATCAAAAACCTCACCCTGATCAATCAGATGAATTAGGATTTGAGATTCAAGATGTTTAGAAAAGCGCCAAATAAGAGCTTCTTCTTTCAACGGGTTACTTCACGATTGATCGATTTCAAGCTGACCGAATATTGGTTACATCATAATGCATGTTGTAAACATTGAAGAAAGGACAAAGGTAAAATGTCGAGTTTTTGCCTTGTCACTCTTCTCTGGTATATCTACATGCATTCAACGCCTCCGACGACTAAAGGATAGAGGAAGTAGTTGGCATTTAAGTCCAACGAAAAATTCTCAATAACTCATCATGCTGAGGGAAATAGTATGGCTTGCCCAACTCAAACGGTAGTTGGTAAAAGCATACCAAATCTGTTGATAGTTGAGGGTTTGCTAAAAATCCTGAGGGACCTAATCTCGTTTTAACCTCCAAAATTCCTTACCAATTCCCGTCCATGGAATAATAAGATCTCAAAAAGTTGTAATTGTTTCCCTAGCGAAATAATACAAATCAAACATGTTAAGTTAATATTATACCTCTGGCATACCCCACTGTTAAGTTAACATTATACCTATAACAGTGATTTTCTTCAATATTCCCAGCGGATAAAATCTCAACTTGTCAATTCTCTTCAATAGAATGACAAGTCCACTAAATTGTTCAAATCACAAAATTTCCTGGTCAAGTTAAAAACTACACCTCTAACCAAAATTTCAACTTGTCAATTCTCTTCAATAAAATGACAAGTTCACTAAATTGCTCAAATCGCAAAATCTCTCGACCAAGTTAATATCACACTTCTGACCAAAATTGCTCATATTGCAATATAAATTCTTGTCAAATTAAAATTATACCTATGATATTGATTCTCTCGATTTTTCCTACGAAAATGAGACATTTGATGCTAAATTAATTATCACACCTCTAGCATCCATTTCATCTACACTTATGACAATAATCCTCCCTCAAGTCGAAATCGAGATGTCGAATGCTAAGTTAATATCACACCTCTAGCATTCACCTCGCTGTCAAGTTAACATTATACCTATGACAGAGATTTTCTCAGTTTTTTCAATGAAAATGAGATCTCCTAAATGATAAATTAATATCACACATCTGGCATTCACCTCCTTGTCAAGTTAATATCACACCTCTGATAATTCAATTTGCTTTCAATTGCAAATCCTAACACGTCACGATAATATTACACCTCTGACGATAAAAATTTCTATAAATTTCCAGTGGATTTAACTCCACTTGTTATTTTCATTAATAAAATAGTTCACAAAATTCGTTCAAATCATGAATTCAACTCATGTCAAATTAACATCACACCTCTGACAGTAACCTATTTAAATTCTTTAATGGAATTTTTAAACTTTGAGTTGCCATGTTAATCGTCACCTCTAGCAATCAAAGGCAATCACTTTCATTTATCTGATTTTCAAAACACAAAAAGAAAGTCAAACAAAACGAAGGCAAAATTATCACTTTTATTTATATTAAAATTAAAAAGTGATACAGACACTCTCTTGCTTAATAAAATGAAGTGTTAAAAAAAAGGAGAACATGAAGTCATTCTTACTTAGCGAGAGATTGTATTTACTTCTTGAGATGTTGGATCGCTTCAGCGTGCCTTTCTTGACTGTAGCCTGGGCTTGGACTTGCAACTCTTCTTTTGACAAAAGTTTCTTCGCAGTGAGCTACTGAAAATACACCTAGAGGGGGTGAATAGGTGTATTAGCTAACCTAATGCAAATGATGCAGAATTAAAAACTATTTAAGCAAACAAAAATTATTAATCTGACACATAAGATATAACACAAGAGTGTAGCCGAATTCTCAGTGAAGGGCTCTGTACTATCTCCTCAAGATTCCTCTAGATTAGGAGTTAAGGTGCCACTATGGCTCTCTTGGTTGAATACAAGTGTGAGCAAACAATCCCAAGCATATAACAATTAAGCACAAGTATATCAAGCATATAAAGAGATAGACAATATAAGCATGCAAGATATATAAATACAAGTGAGAGAGAGAAGCAATCACAAACACGGGAGATTTGTTTTGAGGTTCGAGCATCCTTGCTCTACGTCCCCACCTTCAACACTATGAAGGATTTCTACTAGAATCGATCCCGCAAGATCACTCGGTATCGCAACACCTACAACGAGTTCACACTAGAACTCTTAGACGCACTAGCCCCTCTTGTTCCCGTAAGAACAACACACTCAAGCACACTAGCTTGCCGAGGCCGCACCTCTTACACCTCCTCCAACCATACGTCGGAACACTTGGTGATGATCACTTCACTTGATCACCACAAAACTCTCTTCACCGAGGCCACAACCTCTATAACTCTTCACAATACAAAGATGAAATCTTGTGATTACTTCTCTTGATCACAAAAATAACTCTCACAACAAAGATCCTAGGAGGACTGTTATAGCAATGAAAAGCTCAAGTTTGTGTGAGAAAAATAAGATAGAGTTGTAGTGAAAAACTCAAGAAATCTCTATTGAAAAACACTCTTGAAAACTCTTCTTTTGATATGAAAATATTAGTCCTAAAAACAAGTGGAGAAAATCCTTAGAGAGATAGGAAAAACTGATTTTAAAACTCTCTTAAAATCTTGTGTAAAATAGCCCAAAACAGCCCCCTTATATAGACTCCCAAAAACTAACCGTTGGAGTCGAATTGCATGTCAAAATGACCTGTCGGTCGACCGGTCGGTCGACCGGCCAACAGTCATATTTTTGATCGTTGGGGCCTGCCGGTCGACCGCCTGGTCGACTGTGCCCTGCACTTGACCTATCAATCGACCGCCCAGTCGACCAGGGCCAGATCCAGAGAACAAAGCTCTCTGGACGGTCGACCACTCGGTCGACCGGCCCTCAAGCCAAATGGCCGTGCACGTTTTTGTGCACATCGATTGATCGCCCAGTCGACCGACAGAAGGCCAGGCCAGAAAATTATAGGGATAAAATCTTGGTTTTATATGCTCATATAAAATCTCATAAAATCACTAAAAATCTACAAAAATAAGTTCATTGAAATACTTTGAAGTACAAATATGTGTGATTAAAAATTAACACATATTACAAACTTTTGAACTATTTTTGTGATATAAAAATTTTGCCTTAAATAAAAATCTGTATTTTTCAAAATCAATCTTCAATTTGAAAAATAATTTTCTTCAAATATAAAAAAGATATTGTAAATACTTTTGAAGCTTAGTGTATATGGATATGATCCAATACACATATAAGATGAAATATCTCTATTTTTGACAATAAGCTCTAAAATAAGTTTTGATAAATACAAAACCCAAACACATGATATAGAAACATCAAATAAGTTTTTTTAAACATTTGAACCAACAATGTGCATGGATGAAATTCAAACACATATAAACCATATAAACTTGTTTTGATGAAATCTAATAATGAAACATAAGGATATATACTTTGAAGTTCAAAACCAAAATGATATTTTCTAAAACTGAAACTATTTTATGAAAAGACATATAAATTGTGTGTGTGTATGAGCTTGAGCTATCCACAACTAATCTATCCTTTACATTTTATCTAAAAATAAATATTAACACTTACGAACATGACTCAAGTCTTCACGAAAATTTTCTCTTGAAAATCTTCTTCTTCTTCTTGACTTAGTCTAAATCTTGATCCAATTGAGTTAGACTCTTCTTGAGTACATGACTTAATGCGCGAGCTTTTGAATCAACACGTGCTAGCTTCAAAACTTGACTTCGAATCTTTTGTTGAAGCTAAACACTTACTAAGATCTTGATCAAATATCTGAAACTAAATAAATACAAGATCATCAGTACTATAACTACATGAGTTAATCATCATCAAAACTAGAGTGATGGGCCTTTGGGCCAACAGCTACATGTTTAAGAAACTTCTTCAATAGAAACTAATTTTGTGATTGGATTGTTCTACATGCAGAACGGTTGATACGTTTCCTCTCTTCTTGAGAACAATGGTGTTCCTCGAGATCGAAATACAGTGAATTCTGATTCCACCCAACCAACTGGCATGAAAATTCTCCTCCCTCATAAGGTCGTAATCCTTCGCTTAGTGGGAGATTTTGCCACCAGAAAGTCATCCAATGAGCATGGATTCTTCATTGTTGTCACTTCTTTGAAAAAGATTGATGGAGGGAGAATCTGAGACCACATCGGTAATGTTTCCTTTCTCGTGACCTTCAGATGCATCATGCCCGTTGGAGTCGCTTCCTTGAACAAGATTGGTGAAGTAAGGATCCGAGACCATACCGATCCCCCTCACCCTCTTTGATACTATCTCTGAAGAGAAGCTCTGACTTCCTGAGTGGTTGCTAATTGAAAGAACTTATCGTTCCTTGTTTACTTTAATGAATGCAGCGATTGTCTTCCACAGGTTGAAGAGGATAGTGGAGTCAGCACCATCAATATAGCCAAGCCTGCGAAAAGAAAAAAAAACCAGGGTTAATTTTGCAAAGACAAAAATATGTCAAGATATTGAAACTCAAGTACGAGGCTCAACATATGGGACCCACGTCTAATGGATGAAACACGAGGCCCACATGAAAACCTGCGTCTGAACTACAAACTTAGAAAATTGTCCAAGTCTTGAGACTCAAACGCGAATCTTATAATGAACGAAACCCGCATTTAAGATCTCAAAATGCGAAGCTTGCTAGGTTCACGTCTAAGATCTCAAAACGTGAAGCTCACTAAGACGCGAAAATCGCATCAACAAGATCAAAACCTAAAGATCACCAAATCTGTAATCTGCTCATCAACATGAGAGTCGCGTTTACAAATCAAACACGAACTCGCGAATCTAAAATCGACTGTCTAACTTCAAAAGAAGCTTTGACAACTTCAAAAAGAAGTTAAGAGACAGTGTCTCTTCATGTTCAGCAATGGCAAAAGCTTCAAGAAGACAGTGTCTTGTCGTGTGCAACAATGGCGAAAGTCATTCCCTACCTGAAGAAAGGACCTTTTGAGGAGGAATGTCATCCATCAGGGTTGCGACAACAACAGCGCCAGAAGAAGAAGTGATGTTCTTTCACTTTTGAGTCATTTAACAATGATGATCTTTTGAAAAAGATTTCAAAAAGCATTAAAGTTTTGGATTCTTGTGAAGACCCTAGAACTTTGAATGTTCTTCAGAAACGCGCCTAAGGAAGAAGATAGTCAAAATAAATGACTGTTAAGAGACCCTAAGCTTTTTTATAGGCTCTCCAATGGCCTTAATTGACGGCTTGAACCTCAGAGCCCTTCTTAAAAGCCCCTTAATGACCTTAATTCATAGTACGTATCTCGAGCTCAGTCCGAACCAGACACGCGTCCAACGAGGTGCCTGCGTCTGCGTCTGAAAGCATCTAACACGATCTTCACATTTTGAGAGTTGCGTCTCTACAGCAATTAAGAGTCGCGTCTCTATGGCAATTAAGAGCCGCGTCTCTACAACATTTAAAAGTTGCATCTCTATAACAGTTGAGGGTCGCGTCTCTACAATAATTAAGATTCGCGTCTCAACTTCATTGAATTTCGCGTCTCCACTTGATCAGCATGACAACCGAATCTATGAGGGTTGTATTCTCTCACATATAAAGAGTATGTTACTGCTTCTGCAATCAGTTCAACAGTACACTGACAAAAGTAACTTACAACTCTACTGGTTCAATAGTACACCGATAAACAATCTAGAGCCCTTGATAAGTGCTAGACTAAGTTTCCAAGACACTTGTGATGATCTCCCTGGAGGCTTCAAGCAGTTCAACAGTACACTCATGAAGACCACAATTCAGACAGGATTAACCTCAAGGCATCTCAAAAGATTGCCAGTCCAATCATGAGAAGCCTAAGATCAACAATGAAGTCCAAAGTGTTTCGAAATCCATCCCAGTCAACCGCGGAGTGTCAAAAATTTTGGAGGGGGTTCTGTAGGTTGTCTAAAAATCACTAAGCCATCAAACGTGAATCTCACTTCAACGCAAAAGTCGTGTTTCAAACTAAAACACGAACCTCATGTCCAAAAAAGAACAAAGACATCAGATGTGGGCCTGAGTAAACCCGCGTTCAACACGAGCCTAAGTAAACTCGCGTTCAACTCGGGTCTGAGTAACCCTGTGTCTAACGCGATTCTGAAGAACCCCGCGTCTCAACTCAAACGCGAGTCTGAGTAACTCCGCGTCAAACGCAGGTCTGAGCAATTCTGCGCTACACCTCAAATGCGGGTCTGAGCAACTCCGCATTCTGATTGAGAGGCGGGTCTAAGCCCTGTGTCTATACAAATGTGAGGTCCGCGTCCAGCGCGGACCTGCGTTTCTGTTGTAACTAACCCCCATTACTGGGTCAATTAACTCCTCACGTAATGTAGAGTTAATCCCCATTATGAAAGAATTTTAGGGGACAACAATACCCTTATGACTCCCTATAAATGGCCTGAGGAGCTATGAAGTGAAAGGGGAAGCTTTTTCCTGAGATTGAGAGCTGAGAATTCTCAAGCTAAAAAGCTTACTGCTTTTCAACCACAAAGGTTCAGAGAGGAAGAGAAGGAGTAACCAATGGAATCTAAACACTTAATATGTTAAAAACAGACTCCCTTCTAATTGATCTTTAAGGGTATCCTGAAGAGAAGTTTGGCAGTCGGCCAGTCAACGGAGAATAAGAATCACTCTCCATCACCACATGAAGAACCCAGCCTTAAATAAAGTGGAGAACCAGTTCTTCTCCCCTCTTTTGTAATCAAAATCGTTCCATTGTAACTTTTCAGCACTCAAAGAAATTATACATCGACCCACTTTTCTGACCAAACAGCGGTGATGCAATGCAAGCTAAGGGAAAGAAACTAAGTCAATGAGTTTCAATAAAAAGCTTGAAGGGAATTCACTTCAAGGTGGAGCTTCAAGAAAAATTGTAACGGGTCTAAGTGTTGCAGGACGACTAAAGAAAGGGTGCATTCGGGTAAGGCCCGAGATGGCCCAAGTCATGGCGGTGAATCCGCCAAAGACCTCAAGGAGAGGGGCAAGGTTAAAGGCTTCACGACATGGTTACAACTAAGGAAAGAATTAAGGTTGTAATCTAAAATCTCAAGTTGTTTTTCTAAAACCTTGAAAAGCAAGTCAAGATGAAAATTGTTAGGATTTTGCCTTATTTTTCAAGAGGAGATGATGATCCAAGAAAATTCAATTGAGTTGGAGAAGATGATTTAAAGCAAAAGAAGCAAATTAAGGCGAAATAATTTTCTTTTCAGACGATTGTGAGTTTCTTTTTCAGGAGGAGTATGAAAAGGTTTCAATTCCTATTCAATGAATGTTTGTTTCTAAAGATTAAAAGGTTTAGAATCCTTTTAGATCAAGGAGATCAACTCCTAATAGGATTGATCAAGATTTTTCAAGCATCCAATGGTCAAGATCATCTCATCGTCCAAATAGGAGTTGTATTGTAAAATTCTAAAAATAAAAGTTGTAACCCAGTATTGTAAGTTGGAGCAGAAGAAAGTTATAGTGAACAACAATGTAAGACTCTAAAAGGCCAAGAAGGCTCCAAAAAGCCAAGAAAGAGAGGAGCAAGGTGAAGGTACATAGAGAGAAGGTATACTCTTGTAATTTAGGCGTAAATTCAAGAAAAAGATGAATACTCTTGTGTCATCAATAGGAACGTTAGATCTTTTTGTATCAAGTTTATTAATAAACTCTCTCAAGTTCTCTCCCAGTGGACGTAGGCCAAGTTTGGGCCGAACCACGTTAAATTGTGTGTTATTCTTCTTATATCTTTTAATATTCATCTTGTGTGCTCAAGTTAATCGATCTCATAGCATGTTTGAGGTCATCAATGGGATTTCTGTATCTCCCAACTATTGATATCATAGTAAGTATGGTATGACAGGTTATGCACACAACAATTAGTATTAGAGTATATCAATTTGGTTACAACAATCCTACCATGCAAAAAACAAGTCATTTGCAAATGTCTCTTTCAAACATTTAATTTCATATCACTAGGTCTTTCTTGGTATGCTGCTAGAAACTCTCATGCATGCCTGATCTGATTTCTCATGCATGTTTCATTTTGTGGGTTGATTTAACTACACAAGCATGCTTGTGTTTTCAAGTCAGTCTAAGAAATTTTCACATTGACTTGAATACACAACAAGCTTCTTTACCTTGGCTTGAGTTTTATCAAGTGTTCTTTGGATTCTCGTTGTTTTCTCTAGCCCGAGGCTTAACTTTCGCCACTTTGAAATTAAGCAATTCTAGAGAGTGCTCGAACTTGCGCGAAGGTACGGGCTTTGTCATTACATCTGTTGGATTATTTGCAATAGCAATTTTCTTAACATTGACGACTTTAATTTCTCAAATAAAATAATACCTGACATCAATATGTTACATTCTCTCATAATCATCTGGTGCTTCATTAGATGTATAGCACTCTGGCTGTCACAAAACACCATAGTTTTACCTTGGTGTAAGCCAAGATCTTCAACCAAACCTCTTAATTAAATAAATTCTTTTATTACCTCTGTAACTGCCATCTACTCTGTCTCAGTAGTAGACAGAGTAACTGTCGACTGTAAAGTCACCTTCAAATAATGATACAATCTGAAATAGTGAAAATATAACTTGTCAGAGATCTCCTTCTATCTAGATTGCCCGCAAAATCTAAGTTCGAATATCTAATGAGTTTGCAATCAGAATTAGTTCCTCTAGCAAAATCCAGACCAATATTAGTAGATCCATTTAAGTATCGCAAAATCTATTTCACTGCCTACCAGTGACCTTTTTAGGCTTATCTGTATATCGACTCATAACCTGACTGCATGTGAAATATCTGGACGAGTGCACACCATGGCATACATGCTTCCAATTGCACTTGCATAGAGAACACGACATATGCTTCTTCTCTTCCTCGATATGAGGAGACAAATCTACTAAAGGCTGAAAATGAGTAACAAATAAAGTCTTCATAGGTTTGGCATCAAGCATGTCGAATTTCTCTAGCAACTTCTCGATGTATTTCTTTTGAGGTAGGAACAATTTTCATTCTTGCCTATTCCTTTGAATTTATATTTCCTAAATCTTCTTCGCTACAAAAAATTTTCATCTCAAATTTTATTGAGCTGAGCTTTCAACTTATCAACTTCACACATGTTTTTAACTACAATCAACATGTCATCAACGTACAAAAGCAAATATATAAAAGAACTATCATTGAGCTTTCGTTGATAAACATAACTATCATATTTACTCTTAGAGTAACTATGCTCAATTAAGAAGTATCAAAACTTAAATACTATTGTCTAGGTGACTACTTCAAACCATAAAGAGATTTTTTTTAAGCTGCACACGTGGTCTTCTTTACCTTCAATAATGAATCTCTCTGGTTGATCCATAAAGATCTACTCTTCAAATTCGTCATGAAGAAAAGTCATCTTCACCAAGTTGCTCTGTAACGCCCCGATCCTGGCGGATACGGAGACGTCACTGTAACGTATATACGTAGGTCAGAACTACCCTCCCGTATATACGCTAAGCATCAGTACAGACAAGAATCAGAGTACGGAAGTAAGTGGTGCATTATACATTCCAACACATGAATACAATCACAGAGTTATCACCAGAAGTGATCCAATATTACATGAATATCACATCACTAATATGCGCAAATGCGAGAATACAAGGAAATATACAAGTATGAACAGTATGAAGGCACTCACGAGTTTAAAAGACAACTCGAGAGACTCACAAGGGGGCCTGGAAGGATGGAGCTCTGGATGATCGGCTGGGGATCCACGCTACCGCTGCGCTACTCTGATCCGCAAGGGGGAGAATCTACATGCTCCAAGCTCCAGGACCTGGACATGAGGATCCAGGGGAGTCAAATGATACTCCCCAGGCGAGTGGTGAAGCAAAACCAAGTGGCGAGCAAGGGTGAGTACATGTCATGTAAAGCCAAGGACAAGCAATCTGATTGTATGGCTTCAGATTACGGTTCCATGAGACTAGTACATCGAAGGAATAATCCAAACAGGGAAACCCTCATCTATATACCTTTATCTCATGTCACCATAACCCAAGCCCATTCAACCCGACTGTTCTCAGGCATGATAAGATAATGAACAAGAGGCAAGTGAATACAATGGATAAAGCAGAATATGAGCAGATAATACGATAATACTCATAAAATCGGAAATCCGAAGTAAAATCCCGGACAAGCAAATATAGTAAGGCACAACACAGATTCATAGCCGTTTAAGTTGCAGGCTTTAGTATGCGTCCCATTCCACATACCTCCACTTACAACTTAAAGAGCCGGTTATTATGACACTTTATTATTACTCGTCTTACCCTGATATCTAGCTATGTGAACTAGCGTCCCAACGCACATAGATCCATATCCGAGTAAAACAAGGTTGTTATTGGAAACTAGCGGGGGTATCAACGAACTATGTTTACAGTGGGTCCCGTACATACCCGGGACCACGGCCCAGGATTGTTCCGTTGCATGGTAACGGAAACCAGCCGCAAGGCTAACAGGAGGGACTTATGTATGCCCTTATCATGATGGTACCAGTAATGAGGGAGCCAGCTCTCCCCTCGGTCCCCTGGAGGCCCACAGGTCAGACCGGAACATGTAGTTGCACAACATTCCTAAAAGCCACTGTAAACACGAACACATATTGATATCCGCATGTTTCCCCCGACCCAATACAAGTTGGTCCTTTTTAGGATTCATTAGTTTAATTATCACTTTACGGGAATAACTGAAACAGGACATGATCAGGAAATCAGGAGTACATAAGTACTATATAGTCAGGTCACTGCATGTAAAGCAGGAATACAAGTCACTGATCATGATATAGGATAATAAAGTAAGGTTCCCGTAGAGGTGATAATCACAAGTCAAGTATATCATGCTGGGTGTCAAGTGATAGCATGACAGGGTGATGATATTTAGTAAACAACCAAGCATATCAAAGGATTGATAATAGTCGGGTTAAGTCATGGCAAGAGATTGATAATAGTCAGGGCAAGTCATAGCATAACTAAAGGGTCTTGCCAAATAGTAGCATGGCAGGTGGTCAGGTGATAACACACTAGATGGTCAGGTGATATACATGTGTTAAATAAAAGTATGCAACTGACTAGTCTGAGGTAATGGTATGGCAAGGTAACATAAAAGTAACCCAAAGTACAACGACCACGAAGGGTCGGCCACGCATAGTATAAAACAGTAAAAGATATAGAATATGAAATAAAATACATGGAGACTAGAACGAGAATATTTGCATAATCAATGAAATAGGGAGCAAGAGGGTAGCGAGCGAGAACACTCGCCTGAATCACCAGAAACGCCGAAAGGTCCGAAATCCACGGAATTCGGGATGCGCCATAATATATGATATATAAATATGTAGAGTGAAGAGAGAGAGAAAGAGAGAAGGGAAGATGATGTTTGTCAATAGACAAGTCAAGCAATACCAATATATGATATAAGACTCAAGGATATGGTTCATATTCAAGAAAGAAATCAACTATAACAGACAGCCAAAGTTAGTCGACTAGGTGGAAAGAGTAGTCGACTAATAAAGGGGTTAGTCGACTAACAGTCTGGTATAGTCGACCAAAACTGTGCACCAGAGAGTTGGGTTATGGTTTCAGGAAAAGTTAGTCGACTAGGTGAAAAGGGTAGTCGACTAACAGGCATCTCAAGTCGACTAACAGTCATGTCAAGTCGACTAATACTGAGTAACAGAAAGTTGGGTTTCTGATTCAGGAAAGGTTAGTCGACTAGGGTCAAGGGAGTAGTCGACTAATAGAGGTTTCTAGTCGACTAATAAATAACCTAAGTCGACTGAAACTGTGTTCTAGAAAAGGTTACGTTTCAACTAAGGGTTTCAAGTCGACTAGTCCTTAGGTCAAGTCGACTAATCGACTGGAAACAGCACACAGAACAGATTTGTGATGGTTGTGTTTGATGATCTAAAAATATGATTTTGATGGCACAAGTATACATGAATTGTAAACAAAAGTATACTAGGAATTAGCCAAGTCTTGATGAGTAGAAATACTCACCAAAAGGAGTGGTTGATGATGGAGTGATGATGGTGGTGGTGATGGAAGTTGATGATGAAGAAGAAAGTGGAGGTTGGAGGTTAGGGTTTTGGTGAAGAGAGGAAAGAGAAAGATGAAGTGAAAATGAATAAGGAAAGGAGGAGGAAAAGTATTTATAGGTTTTAGATTTTGTGAAGGAGGTGCAAATAAGATAGAAGAGAGGGGGGTTTTTGTAAAGTGGGGAGGTGAGGTATCTCTCCTAGCCACACTTGGCTGGCCATGGAAGAGAGAGAGAAAGAGGGGCATTAATGAGGAAGTTGGTGGAAGTAATTGGAAGAAAATGGAATTTTGGAATTGTTGGAATTTTGGAAATGGAATTCTTGTGGATTGTGGAGGAAGGAAAAAGAAAATAGGAAAAGGAAAAGAAAATAGAAAAGGGAAATTATTCTCTTGGAAGAGAAAATGAAAATAATGAAAGTGGCGGATTCCCGGGATTCGGTTGCGGATGCGGAAATCTTTCGGGAAAATACCGGAATCGTCCGAAATTCAAGTATCTCGGAACGACCCAAAATAATTATCAAAAATCAAGAATATTATTTTAAGACTCATGGTGAAATTCGTTTGGAGAAATAATTTATAGTTTTAAAACTAAAAATCCCAGAATCAGTTAGCTACCGACTCCGGTGGAATTTTCATAAAATCATAAAATTCCCAGAAAAAGTATTTAGGTAGAAAATATGATTTTAAGAAATAATGTTTAAAGGAACTTTTAGAAATTCTAAACCGTTTGTAAACTAAAAATCTGGGAATCGGTCAGCAGCACTGGCCGACACCGGTTTTGAAGATATTTAATTAAATTCAGGAAAATTCCAGAAAATCATATAAAATCTAAAATATAGGAAAATAATATTTGAAACTGAAATCGGTCAAATATAATTATCGGAAAGACCAAATCAAGTAATACATTAGGATCGGGTCTTCGGTTCAGACTAGGGCTGACTCCGAGTCCACGAATCCAAATTTAAGACAAAACAATCATATAAACAATTCATAATACAAAATAAGTACAGAGGGTAAATCGAAAAATACGATCAAAAATCTGAATACGCAACTAAGTACGTATTCCGGGAGCGGGGTGTTACATGCTCGAGCTCCAAATCGAACTAAGCAACCATGACTAGTAACACGCGGTTAAAGGTGTGCTTCACAATTGGAGAAAATACTTTATTGAAGTCAACATCCTTTGTTAGACTATAATTTTTGGTTACCAAGCGTGTTTTATATCTTACAAACTCAATACCTGAAATTTCCTCTTTCTTCTTAAAGACTCATTTGCATCAATAATTTTTCATCCCTTGGGCGACTTAACTAACTCCTATGTCTGGTTCTTATGAAGAGACTATCTCTTCAGTTATAGTGAAAGTCCATTCTGCAGCTTCACCAGAATTAATAGCCTCCTTATAGGTAGTAGACTCTAAAATTTCAGTAGATTCTGTCACACTTAGAGCATAAGCGACCATATCTGCATAAGCATATCGTTTAGGTAGACGGATCTACCTTCTTACTGTCTCTGTGGTAATATTGTATTATTGCTCCAGAGGTGTATCATCACCCGAAGTTGAACTTTGAGCATCATCGACTTGTTTAATGTGAGTGTTTTCCTGCACTTCTTTTGAAGCTTTGCTTTCAAGGTTCACCTCTTTACTAGCTTTCTCTCCTGAACCTGTAGAATCAACAATAAATCCTTTCCCAGTTGAAGCATAAATTTTTTATTTAAAGTAACATGTAACATCCCTACTAATAAAAGAATTAGATAACTTAGGATCAAGACACCTAACTTGTATTCCTTCAACTCTTGCAGCTTAATCAAGAAATATAGTTTTTTTTTGCCTAAATTCAAACTAAACATTATTTACATGAAAATAAGCAGGGCATCCAAATAGTCATAAGTGAGGGTAATTAGTAGGGATATCAGACCATATCTCCTCAGGAATTAAAATTAATAGTTGTAGAAGGAGACCGATTTATCAAATAGCAAGTTGTACTAACTGTCTCAGTCTAAAAACACTTTGACAAACAGGCATTAGAGAGCATACACCGAGCTCTTTACAGCAGTGTCATGTTTATCTTTTTGCAACTCTATTTTGTTGTGATGTGTACCTAACTGTACGATATCGCACAATTCTTTCATTTTGCAGAATTGATCAAACTCTATGAAACAAAACTCTATTTTGTTGTCGGTCCTGAGGTGCTCACCTTCTTTCCTATTTGCTTTTTAATCATAGTCTTCCGCTGCTTGAAGTTAGCAAATACGTTGCTTTTATGTTTGAGATGATACACCCAAAGTTTTTTGAAAAAATCATCAATTAAAATCAGAAGATAACGAGCTTCACTTTTTGATGGAACCTAAGAAGGATCTCAAACATTTGAATGGATGTAGTTTAAAGTGCCTTTAATCATGTAAACACCTGTACTAAAAGAAAATCTGTGATATTTGTCAAAAATAAAATGTTCAAAATTTCAAGCTTTTCTGTTTTCTGGCCACAAAGCAAATCTTGCTTACTTAATACATGTAGTCCTTTCTCACTCAATGTCCTAACTGTATATGCCACAAATGAGTGATATCTAAGTTTGGGTCTTCTGACAATGACACAACAATAGTACTTGTCATCGTGCTACCTTGAAGTATATAAAGGGTATTCACCTTCTTTCCTTTCACCACAATTAGAGATTATTTGCTAACTTTCAAAACTTCATCTTCAGCTGAAAACTTATAGTCGTTGGAGTCAAGGATGCCCAAAGAAATTAATTTTTTTCAAACCTACCACATGCTGAATATTATTCAATGCTCTACAATACCATTGTGCATCCTGATCTTGATTGAATCAATACCAATTGTCTTGTAGGACATGCTACTCCGATTAAGACATTTCTAGCATCAATGGTTGGTAGGTCACAAGTCAGCCCCTATGGGGACATATGTGATAAAAACAATCTGAATCAAGAAATCACTCATCTTGTGAACAGGCATCAAAGATGATAACTGAAAGAACCTCATGTGATAAGGAGGCTTCTTTTGCAAAACTAATAACGAAAGATTTCTCATTTTGAGATTTTCTCCTAACATCTTTTTTGTCTTTTAGCTTAAAACAATCTTGTTTATAGTGTCCAAACTTATGAAAATAATGACACTCAACATTTTTCTTAAACTAGATTTAGATTATCTTCGAGATTTTTCTTGACCCTTCTCTGTAGGATCATGGACGAACAAGCCTTCAGTTTGATCCTCACTTTCTACGAATGACACTTCTGTCTTAGCTCCTTAGAGTGTAAGACTGACTTGACATCTTCTAAAGAAAGTGTATTTCTATCATTGTGTATACTATTAACAAAGTTTTTGAAGAAAGGAGATAATGAACATAATAAGATGAAAGCTTGAGTTTCTTTATCTATTCTAATATCAATATTTTTTAAATCTATGAGAATTTTATTGAGCTCGTCTAAGTGGTTTTTAATTGGCGTACATTTCTTCATGCGAAGGGTGAAGAGGAGCTGCTTCAAGTAGAACTTGGTAGTCAGGGACTTAGTCACATACAAGCTCTCTAATTTGAGTGACAAACATGCGGCAGTATCTTCATCGTCAACCTCCCGCAAAACTTCATCGGTTAGAAAAAGTTGTGTGACATTATGTGCCTTCATCTCGAGCTCTTCCTTCTCATCCTCGGACATGGATTCCGACAACTTCTCATTGTCGAATAAGAACTTTCAATAAGCCTTGTTGCATCAAGAGATACTATATGTTGACTCTCCACAAACTGAAATTATTCCTCTCATCAAATTTCTCTACTTTGTACTTTGTCGAAGCCATTTTGAAATCCACAAGAAAATAACACTAGATCTGATACTAGTTTGTTGTAGCAATAAGCTTTTAATATAAGAGATGGCAAATATAATTAGAAATTAAAATAGCAATAATAGCTAATAAAGACAAAGAGAACAACGCACCAGTGTTTAACGTGATTCGGTTAATGTGACATACGCCTACAGGAGAAGACAGTAAGAGAAATCTACTAATCAAAAAGGGTGAATACAAGACTCACACTCAAACCCATGGTACACAATTTATATAAGAACAAAAGGTGGGAGAAAAAGAAGAAGAAAGAAAAGAGTATATTACAAGAGTTCAGCTGAATTTTTTCCCTTCTCTTTTTAGTTTTCAGCTTGACATCCACCCCCCTGTAACCTCTCCTTTTATAGCTTTAAGAAGATTAACCACTCTTCTTACATCACTATCATATTAATGAATCTTACCATGCAAAAAACAAGTTATTTGCAAAAGTTTCTTTCAAGCATTTAACTTCGCATCACAGAGTCTTTCTTGATGTGCTAATAGAAAGTCTCATGCATGCTGCATTTTGTGGGCTGATTTTGTCTTC
The DNA here is from genome assembly GCA_038442645.1 of Agave tequilana. NCBI lineage: Eukaryota > Viridiplantae > Streptophyta > Magnoliopsida > Asparagales > Asparagaceae > Agave > Agave tequilana. The sequence goes on along the minus strand of JAVJIF010032663.1, from coordinate 98,549 downwards.
AAGTCAGTCCTAGAACCACCAAGGGTTGACTGACTTCTAAATACAACATGAAAGAGACGGAAATCATTGTTCTCTGCATCATCGCCCGGCAGCATCAGCCATGGGATCTATCGTGAGGGCCGGTAGTTGTGCTTCACGGCGAGCGAGCAACATCGGGCGGCAGCCGATGACGGAAGAGAGAGGCTGTTTGAGATCATCAGCAAGATGTCAAGAGAGAGAGTGCGATCAGCCAATGGAGAATGGTAGTGTTCACCAGTTGAATCTGACGGTTTTGCTGTAGGGGAAACAGTAACTGTCATTGGTGGTGATTGAGAGAAAACAAAGTATAAAAGTTGATTGCAAGATATTTATTGGTGCTTTCTCACATTAGATAGTCTTCTAGTCATAATAGTAGTCGTAGGAGGAGGAGTAAATTCCTAACTTTGACCTTTTTATTAGCTGCAATATTATTTACAAAATATTTAATTAATTAACTAATTAATTAAATCTAGGATTTGTTTTTTATAGGATTTACAAACAACAAGCTAAGAAAAAACTATAACACTCAAGCTTGGTTTTCTTTAGAGGAAGTTTCTGCAGACAAGATCACATTCCACAGCAACTGAATGGTAATTGTAAAGCTTCAACTTTCTATCTGTATTAATATCTGATGCAGAAATATGAAAGAACAAGTAGTGTAATTGCATACAAAATTTTAGAAGTTCAACAAGAGGCTTTCTTCCTCAGGACTAAGCTATCAGGTTTAAGAAATCAGTTATGAGACAAAACATAAAGAGCCAACTATGAATAATATGGTGTCATTTCTCATGAACAAGACGACTATAAACAGGGTACCACATATTGCGGGCTACAAAATCAACTCTCTTCCTGCAAGCAAACAAATCAAAGAACGTTACTCATTTTGTATTTCAATTTTGTGTATCTTCAGCTTTGACGGGCAGAAGTAGAAGTCATGGGATGCAAAAGCATATTCTTCAATACCTTTGACATGTGCATTAGCTCTTTGAGATCGACATTGCCATGTCCTTCCGCTAGCTCTTCAGCAATGGCAGTGCGCACAACAGCTGCTCCAACTTGTGTGGTTATATGCCTGATACTGCATGATATGCAAGAAATAGTGGTGATATCTGAGGTCAAGGACCAGATGTCTATATCTTAAAATTTTGCTGCAGGTTGTTGCATTCAAAGATAAATTGTTCATCAAATGCATTAAGCAACAGGAGAGAAGATGGACATGGAGGTCCAAATATTTTACGGAGTTGTTTTTCACTGCCAGGCATTACCCTATCTATTAATTCTTATACTTTTGGTGTTTACTTTTCTGTTAAATAATATACTATTTATTGCTTTGAGAGGTCCCCCCCCCCACCCCACCCCCACCCCCACCCCCCCCCCCCCCCCCCCCCACCCAAAAAAAAAAAAAAAAAAAAAAACAATTGGCTTTGCAAACATTTTAGCAACGTCAATAATTTTCCATTTATGTTCATTTGTTTCCCTGGACTAAGACTAAGCGTCCATAAACTTACTTCTTAGCTACAAAATTAAAGTGAGTTACAACTTTACGTGCATGAAAATTTGTACTTTTATTCCAAAAAGCAACTACTTCATGATTAAATAACATGGATATTCCATTATAGATCAAAAAAGTTCCACTAATATTTTGAAGTTACTAAAATGACTACCTTACATTCTGCCCCTCAAATTTTGTGTGATGTATGTACATGTGGCATGGTCACTCAATTCAATTTTGAAATTCGTACAAAAAATTCCATTATCAATCAAAAATATCAAAGGAATGGAAACCCCTTTTCCAAGAAGAGATGGATGAAAGACTTAAAACACCAAAGAAACAGAGAGAGTAGTGACATAAAAGCTTCTTAGCAAATAAAGACACCATCTTACCTTGAGATAGAAGGAAAAAGAATCCCCTTTCGAATCTCTTCCTCTGTAATGTAAGATGCAAGGCTGTGTAACAAGAGCAAACTATTTAGAGAAGTTTAAAAAAAAAATAGAAGTATCTGAATAGGACTCTCTTTTAGTGAAAAAAATAAAACAATACAAACGTGAAAACAAAAACTCAAATTTAACTGGATTCTTTTCCCAGAAAGGTAAGCCAATTTGATAGGATCGCATACTTGGGGCCTTCTCAAATGACCCAAAATGGTATTGCAACTTCATTCTTCCTTCCATCCTTGTACTAAACAAGGATCTGTTGCACTAGCCATTTAACCACCTGGTTTAAAGAAACTAAAGCAAATGTACCACTCTTGTCCTTAAGATTTGCAAGAGATCACATTCTTGCACTCAAACATAATGATTGCAATATGGTTGAGATCTCCTGACTAACCAGGGACTGCTTATTGAGAACCATAAACATATGAAAACAAGTTGGACAAAAATCGGGCTAGCTCTTGCGGATGATCTTTGGTCAACCTCAGGTTACTCTTCTTTGCCTCAGCTTACTCTTCTGACCAGTGGAAACCTTGTCTTAAAAAAGCAAGGCACAGGGGTAAGTGTCATCTATTCTGGTGCAAGGCCAATAAGAGATCCCAGGAAATGGAGTTACTAGGATACCATGAATGAAGGTTCTTCCAAGGTTCAGAATCCTATTAACCCCATCGTATATTGAATAACGCAATTCAGCATGGCTAAACAAAACACATTGAGATTGCTATATCTTTATACAAGAGAGGAATGTCTCAAGAAAGTAGCGCTTCCCTCACATGTCTGTTGGTCTTCAAGTTGCTAATTATTGATGCTGTCAGGAGGTTGCTGATCAAAAGCCTCGTTTCCTCTATTTTGTAAAAGTTGAGAATATCATATCCATGTCATACTTGAGGAAGAGGGTTTAAATATCTTAAGGGGATTCCAAAGGAGAAAGCTGAAGCCATCTATGTCTTTATGTATGTAAATGAGAGATAAAAATAATAGGGGCAGTATCTCTAGGTTGACATTGTATTCTCTCTTTTCACTAGGTGACAACCATTTTCTTCCCATTTTGACTCCATAGTTTATTCAAAATCTGTCTCCAAAGGTTAGGATAGTAGAATCATGGCAATCAAGGAATGCGAGCAAAAAAAGGCCTGATCTATTATCAGTAGCCTAGTAAAAAAAAATAAAGGAAGAAGCACAAAAAGTGTACAGAATCTTGTGTACCTCTTCATAAGCATTGATTCCCTTGGTGAAGTTTTCAGTGCAAGTAAGCTACAAACTAAAGAAATTACCAAAACAAATATTTAGTTGTTAGGATTTTGCCTTGTTTTCAAGAGGAGATGATGGTCCAAGAAGATCCAATCGAGTTGGAAGAAGATGATGGCTTGAAGTAGAAGAAGAGAAGAAGATCAAGGAAAGTTAGTCGACTTATAATTGACTAACAAAGACTACTAGTCGATTAGGCCTAAGTACTAGCCGACTAGGCCAGATACAGAGAGGAAGCAGTTTACAATAGTCGATTATATAAACCTATTAGTCGACAAATGCTAGTCGACTGTACAAGACATTTTCTGAAGCATAATCAGTTTTCTTTTCAGGCGCCGGTTTCCTTTTCTAGTGGAGTACGAATAGGACTCAGTTTCTATTCAATGAAGGATTTATTTTTAGATTAAAGGGTCTAGGATCCTTCTAGATCAAGGAGATCAACTCCAAATAGGATTGATTAAGATTCTTCAAGCATCCAAAGGTCAAGATTATGTCATAGTCCAAATAGGAGTTGTATTGTAAAATCTTCTAAATAAAGGTTGTAACCTAACATTGTAATTATCTCAATATAACTAATATCAAGAAGAAAAAGGTGGAGAACATCAAAGAGATCAGAAACCAAGAAAGAGAGGAGTAAGATGAAGGTGCATAGAGATAAGATAATATTCTTGTAATCTAGGTCTAGATTAAAGAGAAAGGTGAATACTCTTGTTGCATCAAGAGAAATATTAGATCTCTTTGTATCAAGTTATTAATAAAGCTCTCTCAAGTTCTCTCCCCATAGACTAGGTCAAGTTTGGGCCGAACCACGTTAAATTCTCGTGTTCTTTCTTATTGCTCTTTTGTTTAGGTATTGCTAGTTTGTTGTACAACAGTTTTCTTTTGCAAGTACTGATCATATTGCCAAGTTCCGCATACGTCGATCCTGGAAGTAACATTAGCAGAGCATATCAATTTAGGCACAATTGGTATCAGAGTTGAGGTTGACGAAGTGCAATATATCGAAGATAAGAAGTTCTATGACAATTCGAGGTCAAGAAGTTCAATGGTAAAGAAAACTTCGATTTATGGTAAAAAAAGGGTGAAGACGTTGCTGGTGCAACAAGGTCTTCATAAGACCTTGCATGATAAGTCATCAAAACCTGCAGGTACATCAAACGAGGATTGAGAGGAAATGGATCTAAATGCGGTTAGTACGATCCAACTATGTCTCGCAGACGAGGTGATCTACAACGTGATGAATGAAGAAACGGTTACAGAATTGTGGTCAAGATTAGAAATGTTGTATATGACAAAAAGCATCTCCAACAAGTTGTATCTCAAGAAATAACTATATGGGCTACGCATGAACGAAGGGACAGAGGTATTGGAGCATCAGTGAGCTTCTAGCTGTTAATATCAAGATCAATGAGGAGGACAAGACGTTAATACTTCTCAGTTCACTTCTACAGTCATATGATCACATCGTCACCACCATACTCTACAGTAAGAAAACTCTCATCTTAGAGGAGGTCACGTTAATTCTCTTATCTAATAAGACTAGAAAAAGGTCAAAACAAGAGGAGCAGACAGGAACGAGTTTGGTAGTCACGGGAAGAAAAGGAAGAGAAGGAAAGAAAAGTCCGAGCTTGTCAAAGTCGTGTCACTTTTGTCATAGGGAAGGTCATTGAAAGAATGACTACAAGCATCGATAAGAGTGGTTGAAGAAGAAGGGACAAGCTGCAAAGGCAGGTGTAGCATTGAGCAGTTTAGAGGAAATCGACGTATTAATAGCTTCCTACGAAGATAACACTTCTCAAGGTAAAGGTTGGATAATTGATTAGGGTAGTACGGTTCATGTCTGTTCCCAAAAGAGATGTTCAACTCCTTGATTGCAAAGAAAAAAGAGACTGTCAAGATGGTGGATGGCTCGGCTTGTGAGGTCATTGGCACTGAGACAGTCAAGGTTACAGAAAGAGATGGGATAGTACGTGCTCTGGAGGCGATCTGGTATGTCCCGGAGGCATGCTACAATCTACTATCCATAAGAGTGCTCGACGAAAAAGGATGTCGGATCCAAGTGCAATAAAGCATCATTACAGTTAGCCAAGGAGAGGGTAATCCTAGAAGGAGAGAAGTGTGGAAGGTTATACAACCTGAAAAAAGGAAACTCAGTTCGAGGTGAAGTTTCAAAGATAAACTTGAAAGGGAGTTCATCGCGAGGTGGAGCTTGAAGGAAGACTGTAACGGAACGTAAACCGGTCAAAGTGTTGCCGGAAGGAGAAAGGGTGCAATCGGGAAAGGCCTGAGATGGCCCAAGCCATGGCGGTAAATCAGTCAAAGGCCCCGGGGAGAGGGGACAAGAATTAAAAGCTTCACGACACGGTTACAACTAAGAAAATAATTAAGATAGTAATTCAAAATCTCAAAGTATTTTACTAAAAGCTTGAAAAGCAAGCTAAGGTGGAGATTGTTAGAATTTTGTCTTATTTTCAAGAGGAGATGATGGTCCAAGAAGATCCAATCGAGTTGGAGAAGATGATGGCTTGAAGCAGAAGAAGAGAAGCAGATCAAGAAAAGTTAGTCGACTAACAATGACTACTAGTCGACTAGGCCTAAGTACTAGTCGACTCGACTAGGACAGATACAGAGAGGAAGCAGTTTACAATAGTCGACTATACAAACCTATTAATCGACTAATGGGAGGGATTAGTCGACTAGGCCTAAGTGCTGGTCGACTATACAGGGTGTTTTCTGAAACAGAATCAGTTTTCTTTTCAGGCGCTGATTTTTTTCTGGTGGAGTTCGAATAGGACTCAGTTTCTATTCAATGAAGGATTTGTTTTTAAAAATTAAAGGGTCTAGAATCCTTCTAAATTAAGAAAATCAACTTCAAATAGGATTGATCAAGATTCTTCAAGCATCCAAAGGTCAAGATCATGTCATAGTCCAAATAGGAGTTGTATTGTAAAATCTTATAAATAAAAATTGTAACCCAACATTGTAATCCTCTCAATAAAACTGATCTAAAGGAGAAAAGATGGAGAACACCAAGGAGATCAGAAGGAAGCCAAGAAAGAAAGGAGCAAGGTAAAGGTGCATAGAGATAAGATAATACTCTTGTAATCTAAGTATAGATAAAGAGGAAGGTGAATACTCTTGTTGCATCAAGAGGAAGGTTAGATCTCTTTGTATCAAGTTATTAATAAAGCTTTCTCAAGTTCTCTCTCCGTGGACGTAGGCCAAGTTTGGGCCGAACCACGTTAAATTCTCGTGTTCTTTCTTATTATTCTTTTGTTTAGGTATTGCCAGTTTACTTTACAATAGTTTTCTTTTGCAAGTACTAATCATATTATCAAGTTCCGCAAACGTCGATCCTGAGAGTAACAATTGATATTATAGCATATCAATTTCGCAATAACATCTCTCAAAGTTAACAATAGGTGGATAAATGAGACAATTACCGAAGCAATACATAATGACTCAAAGTTGAGAACGGGTGAATAAAGAGGCAAATTTTCAAATTGCAAAGAAGAAAAATGGGACGAGAGAGAGAGAGAGAGAGAGAGAGAGAGAGAGAGATAATATTTAAGAGAAAAGGTGTTCAAGATATTAGTTAAATTGATGAATGGGGAACGCTCAAGTCAAAACAGAACTCCAAGCCTTCAACTTCAGAACTTATAAAGAAAAGAAAACACTAATGGAGGAAAATGCTCATTCTAAGAAATTCATGAAAAACAACCGGTGAAGAATATTGCATTGGGAAAATTTTGTCATGCTGGCTCCTAGGTCCAAATGCCGTGAATCCATCCACCCCGCTATTAACCCCAAGCGGCATCTAGCCAACTTCCCAATTTGGCCAATCTCAATCTTACGAAAATAGTTTTCTTTAGTTAGAAGTGATCAGGAAATGTTGCAGCTTACCAGTGTTCACCACTCTCCGGTCCAAGCAAAGTGAAGGCCCACCAAATTGGTGGCTGACCATAATAGCTTTCAGGAATCCACCAGTCTAATTAATGAGCCTTCTCTTCCTTTGATGAGGCAGAATTTGGAGCTACTTCTGACTGGTTAATACTTAAAATAAATATTGTTGATGACTCATGATTCATCACAGCATCTGAACGTGAAGTCCCGCCTCAAATTTTTTTTGTCATATTCCATCAGTCTAGGCCCAAAAGAAGATTCTAGATAGTCCTCCTGGAAAGACCCTTAGGATGTAATGTGAAATCCATTATGTGAAAAGTGTATTGCAAAAATGCTACTTGATTCATCACAGCATCTGGACGTGAAGTCCCGACTCAAGATTTTTTGTCATATTCCATCAGTCTAGGCCCAAAAAGAAGATACTAGATAGTTATTCTTGAAAGACCCTTGGGATGTAATGTGAAATCTATTATGTGAAGTGTATTGCAAAAATGCTACTTGGAGAACAAGTTTGAATATGCAAGAAATATAACAACAAGAGAAATACCCTCAAATGCATGAACATAAACACCCAATTCAAAGAAGTTACATATCCCAAAATGCATACACCGAAAAAGAATGCTATTAGTAATCGACCTAAGGTATCAGCTGTATAACCAGGCATTAACAGATGGAACACATAGAAACTAATTATTAATAAAGATACTACATGATCTCGGTCAACTGCCAGGAAATTGCAGTATAATCATTTCCAGCGCATGCTGAAAACCACTAACAAACCCTTTCACCTTAGCACCTCTCGTTTTCTCTTTTTTTTTTTTTTTTCTTTTTAATAATGCTTCACCCATGCACAGGATTAGCACTTCCAGCTAGTGGACGTGACACTATAACTATACCACAATAACATTAAAGTCTGCATAACATTCTAGTTTCTCAACAATCATGTCTTACCCTTCCTCCAAAATTTTAAAAAATTCAAAAAAAAAACAATCAGATCTTACCATTCAGCTGCAGCTTGAAGCATCCCATCTGTAATAAGATGAGCCCCTGACAGAAGAGCCCCTAACCCAATCCTAAATTTCAGATGAAACTTGATCACTAAAAACCAGACTGTGACTTATGATGGTTTAAAAGAATAGACAGATAGATGCATACCCAGGAAATAAATACACGTTATTGGCTTGGTTAACATAACCTACTTTCCATTTCCTGCAGGGAGATTTGCAATCAGATAAGAATTTCAATAACCCGAACAATCAAAGGTAGCAAGAAAGATAGTACAGACCTAAAGGAACATTTTCAAATGGGCCCCCACTAGCAAAAATTATGTTTTCTCCTGCATATTTGAATGCATCCACAGCCGTGCATTCAGCTGCTCATTAAAAGTCGACAACAGTAATGCTCTTAGAGATGTAGAGAAGAATTAATTATTTGTTTCTTTCTTTTTCTATAAAGCAGTTAGGAAATTGCTAGGGTTAAGAAAATAACCATTCTTTGTTGGATTTGACATTGCAAATATTGCAGGCCTCGGGGAATCAGACTCTCGCATAGCCTTGAGCACCTGCTAGAAAATTATGTATCAACAGCTATATTGAGTAGTATTCTGTGCATTAAATTAAAATTTCGACCTGTTAGAGAAAAGTTTTATATAATATGCTGTCATGTCAGCCACAGGTTTTCGGGCAGAGTGACCAATTGAAGGGTGATGTGGTTACGAATCTATGAATGGCGTGACATTCCTAAAAACATACATCACTAATGTGTTTGTGTGTGTGTGTGTGTTGTTTTTACGACAGAAACCTTTATACTATGTGGTTTTTTCATTTATTTATTTTTTCACTTGTACATACGTCACAAAGTATGTGTGTATATATGTATGTATGCGTGTATCATTTATGCTGCTTTTGACGTGTAGTACTACTAGTAGTAGTAGTTTTTCCTTTGTGAGGTAAAAGGTAAAGCTGTAGCTCCTCTGCATGTCTTTAATAAAAATTTAACAAAATATTCCCAAGAAAAGGATAACAAACAATTCTGATACACAGTCCGTACCCTCAAGATAAACATACAAATAACACACCAAATCCTATAAACTACACAAGATACAATACATCTGGCAAAGACCAATACCTAAAATCAATTGCTAGAAGAAAAGTTTATGTAGCCTTCATCTTTCATCATCATCCAGGTGGGTACAAATCATTTCTTCTTGGTCAGAATATCCAACTTAATGAGCACTCTAGCCCCCATTGCCTACAACTTCAATCAAGTGAAAATTAAACCACTTCTTCATAAGACCCCTTGCCCAGACTACACTTCTTATGGTAGGCAGTGGTAGGTGAACGCCTACACCCATCAAGACCAAATGATAAAACATGTCCTATGGGAATCGCCTATTGTTTCATGATCTTCCCACATAAGCATATTGAAGAGCACATCTTCTCCAACATTAATCTAATGCAACTATCTGCAATTCACCAGCATCTACAGAAATAATGAGTCAAACTATAGACAACAAACACAGAAAACCCCTTGCCGATACTCGAGGCACCGTGACGGATCCAACTCTAGCGCCTTGGACAAAAGGCAAATAATCTACCCCGTCTTTATTGATAATGATTGCCCATGACCTAGTCTCGGCAAGAAGCTTTGATCACCACCAAAACAATATAAAGTTTAGATCTAGACCGGATCAAAAGACCCCTCTTGTCAGTCAGCATACATCTTGTTGACTCGCGATCGATAAGTACCCAGACATCCCAGTAAGATCCAGCCTTCCCGCGCAGAAACCAGCGAGCACCAAATCCAAACCAACTCTCTAGGTCAAAGCACCAAGCATCAAGTGGAAACCACAAATCCCTAGGCCGAAGCAGTGAGCACCTACTGAGAACCGATCATCCCTAGACTGGAGCTGGGAGCTCCAAATCGGATACTTATAGTTGGAGAGGCAATCTTTGGTTCAAATACAAAGGTCAGAGCTGCAATGCACTCATGTTAGCCCTTCCTTCTTTAGGCCAAATGTGCAATATCGGGTGAGTTTTTATAAAAGGAATGAAGCCTTAGAAGTTTTTAAAACTTTTAAACTTGAAGATGAAAATGCAATAGGGACATAGATTAAAACTTTTCATTCGGATCGTGGTGATGAATATCAGTCTCATATATGTTCTTTATTCTCTGAATTTTACAAGGCTAATGGCATTGTGCACTTGCTCAGCTTGCCATACACAATTGAATAGAATGGAGTTGCTAAAAGGCGTAATAGTACTGTTGAATATGGTATGGTCTATGTTAGCTCTTGCAAATTTGCGTACTTTGTTCTAGGGAGAAGTGCTCCTTATACAATTAACATTCTCAATTGACTTCCATCAAAGTCCGTTGATAAAACTCCTAGGAACTTTGGTGCAGAAAGAAGCCCACATTGAATACATGAAAGTATGGGGTTGTATTGTCATGTTTATTCCATATCCTAATAGAGATAAATTGAAATCCAGAACAAAGAGGTGCTTCTTCATTGGGTATCCCACATTATCCAAAGGGTATAGGTTATTTGATCATGTTGTTAAGTGATTATACAAAGCAGACATGTGAAGCTTATAGAAGATCAGTTTGATTGTGATGTAAGATCTCCGTGAAAAGTTGGTTCTTGAAGTCGAGAAAATTACACCATCTGAAGCTACTAGTCAAGAACAAGTTGACTCGAAGAAGAGAAAGGAGCATTCATAGCCTACAAGGAAAGGTACAAGTGAGAGAAAACCTAGTTACTCTTCTTTCTTCTTATGACTATAATATGTGTGCGCGCGCGCGTGTCTTGATGAGGTATATGAAAGAATAAGATGAGGATATTCTAACCCACAATCCTATGAAGAAGCTATAAATGATGTTGATGCAGTTATGTGGAGAGAAGCAATGGGGGGAAAAATAAGCTCTAAAATTGTGTCCGGAAACTTGTTGATGCACCAAAGAATGTCAAGCTTATCAAATGTAAATGGATATTTACTAGAAAGAAAAATGCAGAAGGTGGAAAGATTCAAAGCAAGATTGGTGGCCAAAGGTTTCACTCAGGAAAATGAGATAGATTATGATGAAACCTTCTCTCCAGTTGCTTGAATTCAATCTATTAGAACAATTCAAGCTCTAGCAAGGTTCTAAATATCGGATGTCGGGATCGTATCGGATGGGGTTTTTTCGTATCGGATATCGGATATCGGGGGAGATATCAGTGATACCCGTGCATATCGGTCGTTCATATCAGACATTATATATAATGAAATATTGATAACTAAAAGTTGGTTTAGTATCATAGATATCATCTACCTAATAAAAATGATGTAATATGTATGCAAAGACAGTAAAAAACATGTATATTTGCGCACAGTCGTGCAATAAATAAGTTATTTCATATCGGGCGATATATCGGGCGACTTATCGGCCGATATCGGGCGACTTATCGGCCGATATTTCAAATATCGGTCATTTTTTACTGCAAACGATATGGCGAACGATTTTCCCATATCGTATCAGCAGCAGGCAAAAAGGAGATATCGGATGATATCTCGGCTGAATCGGCCGATATTTAAAACAGGGAGCTCTAGTCACACATTATGATTATGAGCTACAGACAGATGTCAAGACAGCCTTTTTAAGAACTTGATGAAGTACTATATATAGAGAAGCCCATAGGTCTCATTGATGCAGGTAATGAGAACAAAATATGCAAACTATATAAATTAATTTATGGTTTGAAGCAAACATCTCGGCAGTGGAATATTAGATTTCACGAAGAAGTTAAAAAGTATGGAATTGTGCAAAATCCGAAAGAGGACTGCATTTGTATCAAGTCAGCATTTCGTACTATGTATGTTGATGATAACCTTTTAGCTGGAAATGATTTAGCTTTTTCTAACAGAGATCAAGAATGATTATTCCATATTTTGAAATGAATGAAGATCTTGGTGATGCTTCATACACCCTCAGCATCAAGATACCAGAGATAGAGCAGCAAAGAAAACTCAGTTTGTCGTAGGAGACATATATTACTACAGTTTTATCTAGATTCAAAATGAATTATTGTTCAGCGGGTATGCTTTCTATGATGATGGGAGAAAGAAACTGAGTAAAGAATCGTCGGAGGTTACCCTCAGATAACTATATGAATCAAGGCATCATTTTGCTTCAGCAAATTGGAAGTCTCATGTATGCTTCGATGTGTACTAGGCCAGATCGTGCATATACTATTGGTGTTCTTAGTAGGTTTCAATCCAATCCCTGTTATTTTCATTGGGAGGGAGTCAAACAAGTGTTGTGCTACTTGACAAGAACCAAATCAAATTTTTTGACATATCAAGCTCATAAGTTGAAATTAGTAGGTTATTCTAATTCTGACTATCACGAATGTGTTGATACTAGAAAATCTACTTCTAGCTTTGTGTTTATGTTTGGTGGTGGTGCTATCTCTTGGAAAATAAGAAGCAAGTTTGTGTGGCTCAATCCAGAATGGAGACCAGTATGTAGCTATTAACTTGGCTGCAAAGGAGTGTTATCTCAGAAAGTTTCTGAGAAATGTTCTAGTCGTGCCATGTGTGGAGAAACCTATAACAATTTTATGCGATAAACTTAGCAATTGCTATCACTAAGGATCCTAAGTGCCACTCTAAAGCTAAACATATTGAAGGCAAATACCACTACGTCAGGTATGTGTGGAAAAAGAAAGAAGTCCTTGTTTGTAAGGTATCTTCTAGAGACAACTTAGTAGATCCATTGACTAAGAAAATTGTTTAAATTCTTACTAAGATACATTGTAAGATAATTTATTCTGAGGAGAAATAATATTTCCATGGAATAAATATTTGGTGTCATATATGATTATTGACTAATCATTGTATTGTGATATTTGTGAGCACTCACGGGTATATGCCCTGAGATTCAGGCATTCAGCTTCCCTATTAGGCATACACTTGCAGTTGTATATCGGAGGGTCTCAATAGGGAGTGAGGGTTGAATCTCAAATAGTTCAGGCCTATGGACTGCACAGTTCCTTAGTGGCTGATACTCAAATTGAGATGGAGTTTTACCCGAGTTCCTAGGTTTTGTGTATGCAATAAACAGTAGATCATTTGGATACAGATTTAGTTGATTCCTCAACTTCTAATTTTATATATATATATATATATATATATATATATATATATATATATATATATATATATATATATATGGGGTTACTGTACCTCAGCCTGCAGGCTGAGAGAGTTTCTCAGCCGGCGGGACGTGGCTGAATATATGCCACACATCGGCCGCAGTGTGTTGGCGCCAAAAAATCTAAAAAATCCCGCCTAAACAATCGTGAAACAAATTGACAAAAATACCCCTTTTTTAATTCTAAAGTGGAATAAAGTCATGAACAAACAAAATTTCAGTTGAATATATCTACAGTTATAAAATTAGTAATTTTAATATATCGAAAAATATAATTAAAAAAATTGGATCAATATAATGTAAAATAAGCAGAAGCATTGAAAATTTAAAAACATGCCATGGTCGCAGACTTAATACAATATAACAACTGCGACACAGTCGCAGTCACTAGTCGCACTCATACTATAACAAAACGTTTTTATGCGACCTAATACAATATAATTTCAATTTTATATGACAACTGCGACACAGTCGCACTCACTAGTCGCAGTCATTGTATAACAAAACTTCTTTATATAACGTCTACGACCCTAGTCGCATTCTATCGTACAACAATGCGACCTCCTTCAGTACTGCGACCAAAGTCGCAATCTTCTTTCCCATGCCTTATGTAAAAGATTTTTAATATGCGACTAGGGTGGATTAGCCATCCGACCCTGAGATCAATTCGCGTATATCAAATCTTATAAAATTTATTATATTAATTACACTGAATTAAATGAAGTAATTAATATTCTTTCTACCGTGATACAACAACAGTCTAGAAAAAAGAGATGCACTAATGTTAATCTCGAGAAAGGAAAGATGTGCACCATATGTAATCTAAAAGGTATAGGCAAACAATTCTATAAAAAGTTAATTTGTACTTCATGTATTAAACCTCTGCAGAAAAAGAACTCTTCGGATTCTCCCGCAATAAATCTTCAATTAAATATTTATTTTTTTACCACTTCTTACCATACTCAACCATCACTTGTAACAATTATTATTACTATTCATGTTCTTCCACAATATTGACCTTTATATAATGCTTGTTACTAATATATTATCTCATACCTAAAAACTATATTTTTGTTCTTCCTTTTCAATTTGATTTCAAAAACTTCCAAAAAAAATTCATTCTTGAATCATGTCTTCCCCATCTTCTTCCTCTGAACACTTAGATTTCAACTTCAATCGTTCCCCCACCGGTCTTTTGTCTTCAGGATATTCTAGTGAATCTGATACCAGTCTGGACTTCACTCTTTTTGACTATCTCACTACATCAAATAATGTATTAACTGATCCTCCTATTCATGATGATAATGAAGTTTTCATGTGGGTTAGTGAAGAAGACATTATTCCTCTGCCACTTGACGGAGACATGCTTGATGAAAGCATGTCCTCTGATGCTGTACGCTCGCTTCCTAGCAACGGGTCAGACGAAGAGCTTGATAGAGACGATCCATTTTGGGAGTTCATCGGTGAAACAAAAAAAACCTCAAAAACAGCAAGATGATGAGGAAATAAGTGATGAAGAGGAAGAGCAGAAGAATGAAGACGATGAATCTGCTTATGATGGTGATAATGACGAGGATTAGGATTTCTTGATCTTCTGATATTCAATTATATTTTGTCTTCTTTTAAAAGCTTTTAATTCTATTTTTTGTAAGGTCTCTTTCTCACTATATTAACTTATAAGCTCTTTTAATTACATATCCAAACTGCGACTGCTGCTCTTAAACACTGCGACCATAGTCGCAGTCCTACTACGGATGCAATAATTAAAAATAATTCATATGTTATAGGCGGCTGAGACAAAAGATACGGTGAACTGCTACTATAGAATTAGTCCTTATTCAGACAACAGTCAAAAATAAAGAACAAAAAGAATATAAAATAATACGTAAACTGTGATTATACTATCGCTCTCGTTAAATACTACGACCATAGTCGCGGTATTGCGATCATAGTCGCAGTTCATGGTCGTATAATATATGTAAAAACCAATTTAATTGTTCATAGGACGATCAGACAACATTCACAAAATAAAGAACAAAAAATATAAAATAATACGTAAACTGTGATTATACTATCACTCTCGTTAAGTACTGCGATCATAGTCGCGGTACTGCGATCATAGTCGCAGTCCATGGTCGCATAATATATGTAAACACCAATTTAATTGTTCATAGGAGGATCGGACAAACATTCAGAAATTATACGAAGGACAGTATTTGATGACTAACGGTTGACAATTTATGGTCGCAGTTAATCATTTATCAGTTCCCAATGCGACTATGGTCGCAATAATGTACTGTTTTGGGGTTCAAAGTAATTTAAAGTTATAGTGTATTAACTTTTAAACTATTTTGGATAACTGAACAGTCACCTAGGAAGTATACAGAATTTTTGGGAAAAGGTAGAAAATAAGTTTGGGAGATATTCACGTGGTTTGAGAGCTTAAACCCTTTGGAATTCTGGGATTAAAAATATATAAAGGGTCATCAGCAAAGGATTACAAACATACTAAATTATTTTTGCTCAAACTCGTTACTCTCACTGTTCGGAAAATAGACTCAAAAAATGTCTTCTCCATCGTCTTCACCGGAAAGAAGCCAATCATCTAATGATGATTGGATGTATAGTTCTGAAGATATGCCTCGCTACGGGTCAGAGGATGAGCTTGATACAGACGACCCGTTCTGAGAGTTCATTGATGAACCAAAATACAAACATGAAGAGGAAGAAAGCGAAGAGGAGATTGTCGCTGAAGAGGAGGAAGGGACGGAAAGCGATACGGAAGACGAAAGCAGTCATACTCTTGACGACGAATCTGATTACGATGGTGATGACGAGGATTAGAAGTTTAAAAATTGTATTTTGTTTTTTTTAAAATATATGAATCTGTTTTCTAAAGTTAATTTTAAAATGAAGGATATATATGTGTGTCAATATAAAGGAAACACCTACCTAACGTACTGCGACCTAAGTCGCAGTCATTGTACTGCGACCCTAGATTGCAGATGCTGGCCCTCTTTATCAATAACAACATATGCGTGTTAATATAAAGGAAACACCTACCTAACGTACTGCGACCTAAGTCGCTGTCATTGTACTGCGACCCTAGATTGCAGATGTTGGCCATCTTTATCAATAACAACATTGCGACCTTGGTCGCAATTAACCATGTACACTGCGACCAAAGTCTCTGTCTACATTATATACACAAAAAAAAACTATATAGGAGAACCTAGATCTGACAAAGAGAGGTAAGGAAATAGGGGAAAAAATAATTTATAATCAATAACCTAAATCATATAAAGAGCGACAAAAAGAAAGGGGGAAAAATAATAATAAACAAGTCTGACAACGTGCGCTCCAAAAATTGCCTTTTGTGCAAAAAAAATAATAAACAATAAGGAAAGTTAAAGAAAAAGTAGCTTTTCATAAGGGGTATTTGGTAATTTAACTTCTTCCTATAAGCGGGCCGCAAGTTAGTGAGGTGACAAATTGAGCCACGTCACCGCAGGCTGAGAGAGTACTCTCAGCCCGCGGGCTGATATACATTTCTATATATATATATATATATATATATATATATATATATATATATATATATATATATTAGAAATGTGTATATCAGCCGATAGCTGAAAGTCCCTCTCAGCCGGCGATACGTGGCACATTATTAGCCATAGCCTTCTACAATCTTAAAGGATGGTCCGCTTATGGGAACCACTGAAATTACTAAATGTCCCTGCGGTAAATAATAGTAAATTTATATTGTTTATTATGATTTTTTTCCTTTTCTAGTTCAGCGCGCTGTTAGATATAGATTAGAGATTTGCAAAGAAAGTTTTTTTAAAATAGTGGGAGCAGGATCAGATTTCATTTTTTAGTTTGCAGACCTAAATTTACATCAGCTCTCCATCGGGATCTCCATTAGATTTAGATCTCCCTATATATTTTAATATACCCTACGAATAAACAGCTAATTGTCCTTAAGTTCAGTTTTTCTCATATGGTATGTATGGCCGAGCTTCTGCTAGATAAGCCCAAACATGTAGATGCCTAATGCTAAGAGACTTAAGGGTTTTAGTTACTGTTTTATTAGGTACTCTATTAAGGAGTAAACAGTCGTCTTTAAGGCTTCACTCCATAATGACTCTGGTAGAGTAGTGTGAACTATCATACTCCTAACCATGTCTTTTAGTATGCGGCTTTGTCTCTCAGCAATATCATTTTGATGAGGTATCCCTAGCATGATATACTGGGTTACAATGCCACACTCTTTTACAAAATTAACAAAAGGTCCTGGACATCTACCCGGTCTGTCATATATGCCATAGTACTCATCACCACGGTTAATCTTTCTATTCAGTTGATTTTTAACTTTACCTTTATAGATTTTAAACATTTTCAGTGATTGAGATTTCTCATATAATAAATATAGACCCATAATGAGAGTAATCATCTGTAAAAGTGATGAAATATTCGTGACCATTCCAAGAAGGTGTAGCGAATGGACCACAATTTTCTATATACACCAAATCTAAGACACATAAGCTCCATCTAGCACCCAACTTTTTAATGTTTTTTTAATTAATTTCGCTTGGTGCCTTGGCTATTTAATTTCACATATAAAGATTCAGTATATGAAGCATGAGTTTCAACTTATATATCCATCAATTAGAATTCTAGTACCAATAATTTTAAATTTAAAAAGTAGACTAATCGTTTCATTATTAAGAGTGACACTAAAATCAGATCTGTCTAATAATGAAATAAAAATACGATTTCACCTAAAAAGACGGTACATATAAAGTCTCATCCAAATCTAAAATAGAAAAAATCAGAATTTAATCTAAATCTACAAACGCCAACAGCTTCAACTGTAACTTTATTTTTATCACCCATGTATGCGTATCGCTCGGCTGGGTTGGGCCTCCTTTAGGTTTGGAACTTCCGCATGAATCACTCATGTGAATTATTTATCCACCATGTAAGGGTAACACTAAAGCTAAATTAATTTCAGAATAAACATAAATATGAGATATAACTTCTTAATTAGTCATTTCTGATGCTTTATGCAATCCTACTTGAGGTTGCCTACTTTCTTGTAAAAGAAGTAGGCAATGACCTTAGGCTTCTTGTCCCACACTTTTGTCACTTAGGATCAGCTACTGTAGTGGTATTTATATTCCTCTCTTTAGTTTCACTTTTTCTTTTCTTATTAGAAGTATCATCCTGAAGTGCTAAGTGAGCACTTTCAGTTTTTTCTTGTTTCAATCTCTCCTTTCCAGACACAGTGACGATGAGCTCATTGAGACTCTATTTTTCTCTTTGAGCATTCTAAATAATCTTGAAAAAGGGTTACACTGTGTAAGAGAAAAGATCAGAATGAAATACACTAGAATCTCTTTAGAGAGTTCCAATTTCAAAACATTTAGTTTAGAAACAAGATTGGATATTTTCATAATGTACTTCGTTATATTTTCTTTGATGTTGTAGCGCATATTTATCAGCTTATTAAGATGTGTGCTGGCCTCAACTTTATCGGATTTAATAAACTGGTCGGCTACTTTATCTAGAAAATTCTTAGCACTGACTTTATCAGACATAGAACCTTTAATAGTTTTAAGAATAGAATATTTTATGACCAGTAGATACATCTTATTTGACCTCTCATACTTATCATAATTGGTCTTTTCTTTAATTGAACTTTTGTTACTGATAGTAGGGGTCCATCAGTCCTTAAGGTGTAGTCTAGTTCCATGAATCCAAGAATGATCTTTTACGTGGTCACTTCTTAAAATTTGTACCATTCAATTTTAGACTATATAAGCGTACAATTTCTCATCAATTTAACATAAATATTGCATTTAACAAAATTCTACTATAATGGTCATAAAAAATTAAATTTCAGAAAATGCAACCAGCTTAACCGATAGAGCTGCCAGCCAAACTTTCAGAACAAGTTGTGTCTCTATATGCCAACACTGTACTGGCCCAATATAGATACTCTAAAGTCTAGCTCCTATGTAAGAGAACAAACTTCTTTTGGGTCGACTGTCCCGTTTATAGGATTGATGCCAAAGTTTAAGTTATCTATATCGACCATATAATATATGTAGTGACCGATCATAATGACAACCTTCTTTTGGGTTGATTGTCACACGCATGGACCACACTAATTTACGCATCTGGATTCTTGTTCCACCGTCAAATTACTTGATGAGAGTAATACAATATGGGTCTATAGTGTGACAACCTTCCTTTAGGCCGATTACCACACACTAAGGTTCTCCCACTTACATCACCCAAATCAAGTATCCGATGTCGTACATAATTCTTGGCCAAATAATAGTCTTCCTTTTGATCGACTATTGTCCGCATGAACTATATACGTAATTAAATAAGCTCTTTTATAAATTCTTTAACATGTATATATCTTTCTCTGTGTGTTATCAACTATAGTAAACAACAATATTCATCATGTTAGAACAATATAAGCAACATAATAAATATTGATGAAGCGGGAGCATGTGCGATTACATATAATCATGATAAATATACACTTTAGTGCCTACTTTATATCAACTAACTATTATTTTGTCATGTATAGAGCTTGTAATACTGTAGTGCTCGTCAAGAGCTTCGAAATGGTTATTTACACGCTCAAAACAGAAGTCGAATAAGCCTACAATGGCTCATTGAAGTTTCATTGGCAAAACAGGTTTGTAGTGCTTATCGGGTTTGGATCAAACACAACCCGCAATGATTAACTTATGGGTTTTCTTCTTAATGGGTCGGGTTTAATAAATTGAATAAAAATCGATTAGCTTAATGTAAGATTGATTGAGATTAAGTCTCTTTATTTGATTAGAATTCTACTCCAAAATATCTTTAATAGACTAGAATACTATCTCAATCCTAAAACCCAAATCAATCCCAACAATCCCAATTAAAATTTAATATAAGATTAATTTGAAATAAATTTCCTTATTAGAGTAAAATTCTATTTCTAAATTTTTTACTCTACTCTTAATCTCATAATCTCACTGAATTAAGAAACCCAAAACAAAAAAATTTATTTATGTTTTGCAGTCTAGCCGTTGGCCCATGGTGGCCAGCGGCCCCTCCGAGCGCCAGCAGCAAGCACTCGCGCAGCATGATGGTGCCCACACACTTGTGCGTGGGCATCCTAGGTCAATGGCTACGTTGCTCACGCAGTGTTATGCATGGGCATGCAAGGGCCAAGGCTTGCATGCATGCATCCATCCAGGCCTGCATGCATGCATCCAGGCCACAAGGTTGGTTGGTTTTTTAAATTTTCAGAAAATATTTCTGAAATAATAACATACAAAAAAAATTTTAAAATATATATATACATAATTCAATTTAATCATCTCAATTTAATTCAATTATTTGAGACACAAAAAATATTTTTTATTGAATTAAATAAAAAATCAACTGTAATTTTAATAGATCGAGATCAAAAAATTTCTGTAGATCCTGATGATCTGATAAAGATGAGGTTCTGATACCAATTATTGGATCTAATAATTATTTCATATAAGATTCACGCATAAACTAAAAGCTTCTTTATCAAAATCAAAGGGAAGGAGGATTTAGGCATACCCGATTCCATCATGAAAGGGATGCCAAAGGTTGCACAATCTCAAAAACGCCGAAATTGAGGGAGGAGATTCTTCTCTCTAGCCACCAGGTTCTTTTCTTGATCTTTAGAGGAAATGAGAGGCCTCCAAGAAAGATAGTCATAATAGATGGTGATGGAGAGAGAATCCTATCCATGATATATATCTTCAAGGAATCCTAATTCAATTCATCATAGATTTAGATCCTTGATAGATAACACGAGTTCCACACGTGTAGATGAGTCTCACATCTCAATTTAAATACACTCATGGCTAAGTGTAATTGAAACGCGTCTAGACCCAAACCATTAGGCTTAATCAATTCTTTATTGGGTCTAACAACATAGGCTTATATAGACGGGTGTATAAATCCAATTAGACTTGTGTAGGCCCAAATTAATTTTAGACTCTAGCCCAAATAAGTCTGACACATGTTTGGCAACTGGGAGGTGTTTTTGACCTCTGAATGTGGAACCGTTAAAATCCCTTTTCACTGTTTCTTTCTGTCCAAACACACCCAAAAGAAAACTTCATCCTAAATCAGTGACCATGTGACAAGATCTCCGAAATTCCAAAATTTGCAAAAAGAATAGGTCTTGGCAGAAACCAAAGAAACTCATTCCAACCCCACCTGTTAACAGATAGCCTAGCTATTTGTATTTTAGTTCACCCAGAGCATCTAAAAAAATCCAAAGCGAAATTTTCTGATTATGTTCCCAATGTATCAAAATGAACAAATGGTTTCTTTCAACCTCTTTTGGGCCTTTGAAAAGTAGATTAACAAAGTTATTATTCATCTAAAGATTTTTTTTTTCCCCCTGGAACTTGTTGAATTCAGGAAATGAAAGAAAGTAGTTACCGCGAAGAATTTGGTTTGAGGGAATGTTTGTGAAACCAAGTATATGAATATGTAGGTGCGGGCATAAAAGAGTAAGGTGCACAGAGTCTTGTCATTTCGGAGACGTGCCTGGTGAACACGTCAAACATCCATAACAGACACAACATTTTTATTATGTACTTTTTAGAGTTTGTTATGTATCAGTGTGTGGTGTCATGCAGTGTGTCCGCTGTCTTCTTTTTCTGCAAGTTTGGCTAGAACTATGGATTAGTTTGAATGTGAATGCAAAATGATTAAGACGGGTTTAGTCTCACATTGTGCATAGCAGAAGGCCAAAAGTGGCAGGAAAAGCTAAAACCTAACAATCTACTAGCATTTTTTCGCTCTGGACCATGCGTTTACAAACCATTAGCCACTCCACCTTAACGGGCCCATTATCATAACAAATAATAATTCTTTTTCTAGATTCCTTTAAGAAGCATTCAAAATTGAAAATTCAAGGCACACTTGCAACCAAGAAATCATGAAAAATACCTATATTTAGAATTTCTCATACATTTTGGATCAGAATTGTTCATTTTAAAATTTTGATTTCCCATAAACATATAAGTTTCCTGCACCTTGGTTGAATGAGCTTAAACCACATCGCAAATCAAGTTTCCTACCCCAGACTGGCTTTCTAGGATATGGCAAGCCCAGGTCTTGTCCATGTTTCTCTTGAACACAGTAATATGATCAGAAAAGGCGAATTCTAGCACCATACTGTACTGAGTACTGACATGAATAATCACAGCTCTGCGCAAAGGATGACAGAGAAAACAAATTGAAAGTGTTAAAACTCACTAAAACGTTCATATTGCTGTTCAATGATATACCTCTTGGGAAAGTAGGCCTCGCAACCCCAGTCGATCCCTTTCGGTCAGGGGAAACCTGTATCCTTTTACAAAAATGTAAAAGAGTAAAGGTTATTGCAATAACAAAATAGTAAAGTAGTTACTGCAAAGAATCTTATGTCATCAAAATAACATTCATCGCCATAAACAATTACCTCTGACCTCAAGCAAGCAAAAAAAAAAAAAAACCGTAAACTTTTTAGCAGAAACATCAGAATAAGTAACTGTAACTCAATTCTAACTTCTCAAAAATTGCTAACTTTTAAGAATCTTATATCGAGAAACTAAAATCTTAATGACTAACACTCATTAAATCTTAATCATTGACCAAAACTAGCTCAAAAACCCCCACATTATCAAATTCAACAGATCCACAAACGAACCAAGAGAAAAAGAGCACAGTTTCCACCAAAGCCAACAAAAAGCATCAGGAAAATTCGAACAGCTCACAAAATAAATGATAAAACAATAAACAAAAAATCGAATTTCTACTTTATTAAACCACGGATCGTGGAGAATATCGGTCCCGCGCTTGTGGACGATGCGGGGGCACGGGTCGTCGCGGAGAACAGCCGCGCCTGCCGGAGACTCCACGCTGCACGTGCAAGCTTCCACATTCCTCGCTCCATCCAGAAACACTCGGCACGTGCGAGCAACCACCGCGGCGGAGGTCTTCCGCTTTCGTCGGTTTTATGGACCGGAGAACTTCAGACAGTTGGGGCGGGGTTAACTGGGAGTGGAGAAGTGGTCTGCAGACTCGCGGAGAAGATTAAGGCGGTTGCTTCTCCCGATCTGAGGTGCGAAGATGAAATGATTCGTACTGGAACATTTTTTAGATGCAATTAGAGTGTTCCGGCGGAGCAGTGAAACGGGGGCTGGGTGACGACATGTTTTTGGTATTTGATGCGATTCCATTGGCCAGAAACGGAGCGACATCAGGGGATGGGACACGTGGACGGTTGCGATTGAGGGGAATTTGTTCTTAGATGGAAAGCGCAATGGCCACGAGGAAAAAAAGTTTTGGGATTGATCGTGGAAGTCCAATAAGATTTTCTTCAACAGAGGTTTAATAAGATTCTAAAGTTTGAGTTGAGATCAGGTCACTGGATTTGATGCTGTCCAATGTATCTTATAATGAGCTGATCCACTGTGTTTTGATGCAAATAATCTAATTGAAACACTTTCTAATTACTTTTCTAGTGTATGGCAGGTTTAATGAGAAAAGTATTGGTTCCATATTGATTCGTGAGGTTTGTTCTACTTCAGTTTTTTTTTTTTTTTTTTTTTTTTTTTTTTTTTTTTTTTTTTTTTGAAGGCACATGCTTTTGTGTTGCATGATCTTATGTGTCACTATTAAAGTTTGGTTTTATTGAGAAAGATAGTCACTTGGAGCCGTTTGTTTGAGAGAGAACTCCCGCGAGAAATCGTTACGTCTCGTCATGCTGATAATTTTTCTCATCCTATTAAAAATCTTATTGGTTGACAGTCTCAAAAAACTACTATCAGTACACGAGTCCCCACGTTTTTATCTTCATTCGGTTTTCACCGCAAGAGGGTTGAAAACTATCAAAAATCTGCTCGAGCGAGCTCTATTGAGAGAGAAACCCACAATGATTGCAGAATTCGATATTTCGAAAATGAACCAAACAGACCCTTATACCTGATACATAAACTGTTCATTTTGATGTACGACTTTGCATAAACTTCACTCGCCTTGAGATTTAGTTATGAGTAGTCTAGGTTACGCACACATGGTGACACACATGCAAAACACTCAAAAAAAGACGTCTTTTTTTACTGTTCAAAACTATGAATTGAATCGTCTTAATTTGTGTTCTGTTGCATTCATTTTGAATGGTTAGAAATCTTGAAAATGCATAATTTTTTTATCCAAATACAAAAAAAACTCAAATAGGAAAATATAATATTAGAACATCATGTATATATTTTAAGATCAAGGAGTCAACAGTCATTAGAGTCTTAATTTTATTGATTATTTATTTTATGAAACTAACAGGTTTTTTAAAAACCAATGAGATGATTTTTGAGGTGTCTAAGAAATTTCACTCCCAACTTTGTTTCTCTGGTTTCTTCTATTCAAATGCACCAAATATGCCAACCATCAAAATGTACCAAACTTTTCATCCTCTTGCCTTGCATAAATTTACTCAAAACTTCTGTATTATTCCATTTTTCATTTTATTTTTCATACTTCTGTTTATGTTGTACATGGATTTCCCCCAATAAAGAAATAATATTTCCAAATCAAAGTTCTATTCCTGCATAACGTGAATGCTGAGAAATCGCAACTTTAAGTACTAAATCAAAAGGGTATTTTGATTGGGCCGCCTATATTAAAAGTTAATTAGGGAAAAACTCAATTATAATTTTTTTTTGGCATAGCCTCATTTTTCTTAGCGGGAGTTAGATTGTAAATATCTGTCGAGCGGGTTTTATTAACAAAATAAGAAAAAAACTATTTTACTTCCGGTTTAACTTTTAACCTTGACAATGAACCGCCTCACCCCCAAATTAACAGTGATTGCGATTTGGCGGAAACAACAAAAAATTGAATGAATTTTAGAGAAAGAAAAATCAAATTAGAATGATTTAGCTTATCTACAACAAACTACAGAGGAGTAAAAGATCAAATCACCATGCGGGAAAGAAAGTAGTAGCCAAAAAAGGTAAATTTCTGAAAAATTTACCTTTTAGGTTTTTCTAGTGTTTTTAGGATTTTTTTTCTTCTTATTTACATCTTTAGAGTATTTTACTTAATTTGTACACTTTTAATAGCATTTTTTATCACGATCGCGGTGATCACTAATTAATAAGATAGAGATCGTGATCACTCTGAGTCGTGATTTTAAGTAAAGGATCAATTAACACAAAAGTTTAATAAACTGTGACATTGATCACATAATAAAATTTAGACTGCAATATTAGTTGCAGTCTTAAGTAAATATCTGCGACATTTGTCGCAGTTTTGTTAAGTATGTGTTGGCCCGGAGGCCTTCCCCTCTAGTTTTGATGATGATTAACTCATGTAGTTATGTTTACTAATAATCTTGTGATTTTAGTTACAGATCATTGAACAAGATATTAGTTGGTGATTGCTTTAAAAAGAGGAGTTTGGAAGCCTTCACTTGGTGATTCAAGAGCCCGAGCATCAAGTTCATACATAGCCTTACTCGTTGGATCACGGAGTTTGGACCGAGTCGACTTGAAAATGAAGATCGTCAAGAAGACTTAGGTATCATAGAGTTTAGTGTGTTTTAGATCCATGTGTAAAGCTTAAAATAGTTGATATGCTCAAGTGCACAACACACACAAGTTTTATGTTTTGAAATTGGTTTTCATGAATAGATTGATCAAAACAAGTTTAAATGGTTTTTATGTATATTAGATGTGTTCAATATACATATATGCTTACATAACTTATACAAACTTATTTTGACTTTCCTATTCATGTATTGAAAAATCCAAGTTTGATAAAATACAAGTTTTGATTTTTGGTAAAAATGATAAAGACATAAAAATGGTTTCATATGCTTGATATTTGAGTTAAAATGTTTATCACATGTTTATATATCAATGCAAAATGATAAAACTATTTTTGGGTATTTTTATAAGACTTAAAAGAATTTTTAAAAATATTTTTAACATGTGTTTCTGTCCCAGAACAGTGGCTGACAGGCCAGGTCGGCCGACCGCACGGGTCGACCGCACCAAAGGCCGGTCGACCCTTGCGGTCGACCGACGTGCACAGGCTTGTGCACGTTTGGCAGACACAGGGACGGTCGACCGGGCGGCCGACCGGACCAGAGAGCTCTGCTCTCTGTATCTGGGCGGTCGGCCGGGCGGCCGACCGGATTGCCCAACGGTCATATTTCTGACCGTTGGCGGTCGGCCGGCCGGCCGACCGCTAGCCTGTCAGGCTGCCAGATCAGCCTAACGGCTAGTTTCTGTTTTGGCCTATATAAACCCCAATTCTTTGGGATTTTGGCCAAGGTTTTCACAAGAGAAAAATTGTTGTTTCCCTAGTGTTAAAAACAAGTTTTCAAAAGTGTTTTTGAGCTTTAAACTTCCAATCTTATTTGTTTTAGGTTTTTGGTAAAATCAAAGAAAAGAGTATTTTGGGAGATTTGTCTTGGCTTTCATTTTCTATCTTTTACAAGAGTTTTCCCAAGTATTTTTCTTTGAGTTTCTGTTTTTCAAACACCTAGTTTTTCACACTTGAGCCTATCTTCTATCCTAATCTATTTAGGATTTTTGTTTTGTGGAAAAGAGAGTTTGTGGTTGAAAGAAACCACTTGTTGTAAAACCCTTGCTTTGATTGGGTTGCTCCCTCTTTGGTAGAGGTTGAGATTGTGGTTTACTCCCTCTAGTGAGAGGTTGAGTTGGTTGGTTTGCTCCCTCTAGTGAGAGGTGGAGTTTGGTTTGTAACCCTCTTCGGTAGATGTGTTGGTTGTTGTTTGGCTACGGGCCTACCCCTCGGTTGTGAGGCGGTGTTTGAGAGAGGAGTTCGGTACTCCTTGTGTTGTAACAAATCCTCCTCGGTGGAGGTTCCCTCGGTGGGAGATAGTGGATTGGAAATCCTTCACGGTGGTGAAGGCGGGGATGTAGAGCTAGGGGCTAGAACTTCGAAACATATCTTGTTGTTAGCGTTTGATCCATTGTCTCTCTAACTCTCTCTCTCTCTCTCTTTATATTGTGCATAGCATCATTCATAGCATCATATCTATTTGCTTGTGTTTGAGCATTGATTCATATTGTCATATCTATTATATGCTTGGTTGTTTGTGTGCCTCACTTGTACTTAACCACAAGAGCTTCATATAGCACCTCAACCCATATCTAGGGAAATCAAGAGGAGTTAGTTCAGAGCCCTTCACGGGGATACACTTGTGTGTTGTACTAAGTGTGTTGCAAGATTGTTTTTTAAGCTTCTGCATTTAGCGCATTTAGTTCACTAGATTAGCACTTACACCTATTCACCCCCCCTCTAGGTGTTTTTCAATTGGTATCAGAGCCTACGCTCCTGATACTTAGGCTTAACATCCTAGGAGTGAGATCCTTGTTTGCTAATCTATCATTTGCATTTGCTTATTTGCACACATATAGTTTGGACCCATGGACTTCATGACCCCACCTTTGTTTGACCCTTCCAACATCATTGTTTGGAAGATTAGGATGTCCGTTTATTTACAAACCCTAGGACATAAGGTTTACCTTGCCATTACCAAGGAATCCTACCTTAGTGATAGCAAGCATATAGGGGCCAATGCACAAGCCCTTGAGGCCATAGAAGCACATTAAATAAAGAATATCTTATGTTTGCTTCTAACCTTGATTCCGCATTTGCAGTGTGGAATATGTTGACAACCACCACCTCCAAGCTTCAATTGTCAATCCAACCGGAGGAGTCTAGTGGAGAATCCGATTCTCAATGCTTCATGGTCCAAGGGAATGACTCCCTTGAGGTACATTCGGAATCTCAACTAGATAGTTTTGATGCTAGTTCTTCATGTGATGATTATGTTGATCCCCATGCTTTGAATGAAGAACTATCTATTGTTTGTGAAAAATTGATTGAAAAATATAAGATTTTGAAAAAGAAAAGTCTAGGCCTTGAAAAAGAAAATATAAGTTTACATTTTAGACTTAACAATGTTTTGCAAGAGAAAGTTGAGGTCTATAATGAAAGGGATTCATTGAGATCTCAACTAGACCTTATTCTAAAAGAAAATGAGTTTTTAAAATCTAAAAATGATTGTGAAACACTTTTGAAGAAAAATGAAAATTTAACTTCAAAAGTTGACTTTGTTTTAAAAGAGAATGTTGCTTTGAAAAATAAAATAATTTCTATTTCTAATGAATTAGATGTTTGTTTAAAGAAAAATAATTCTTTGCTAAATAAAATTGATTCTCATGTTTGCCATGCTAGGGTAGTATCACACACTTCACCTCTTGCATGCTCCACTTTATCTTCAAGTGTTAAAAATGATATAGATGTTTTGAAGAAAAGTGTTGATTGTTTGGGCTCCACTTTGAGCCAATGTGTTGTGGGCCATACACGTTTGGAATCTTTGTTTCGAAAGAAACAAGTTCCATCTATTATGCATGCACACCCTCCACGGCATACACATGCTCCTCACGGACACCATCACACTATGTATGCTCATGTGTACACTTGTACACATTGTGGACGTAAGGGCCACCTTGCTAAATTTTGTTATGATAAAATACATGTTTCTAATTTAGCAAAGAATTTTGTTTGGGTTAGAGAAGGTACTAACCCCATGGACCCAATAAGATATGGGTACCAAAGACCACCCCTCCTTTGTTTAATGTAGGTGTGGGCTCTCACATGACGTAAGAGTAGCGGTACCTTGGAGTGGATGCGTTCCGTACTTAAAGGAGATTATTTGGATGCATCACTTTCAAGGGAAGGTTTGGTGGGAAGACCACCATGTTTTGAAGACAAGGAAAGTTGCCTTCTAGGTTTTGGTAACGATTCCTAACTCCTTATTTATTGTTTACATGCTTTCATATTCATTGTTTATAGCATGTTTTGTTGTTTATAGATTAGTATGTAAATGCCATGTTTATTAGATCATTGACATGCATGTATAGCCTTTGAGACACCCATGTTTAATATGGTCTATTATTTAGTGTTCTCACCATTGTTTAGCTATCATGTTAATCATAGCTCTAATAACATGTGGATTTGCATAATAATCATGTTTTTGCTTATCATGATGATTTTTGTCTTGTTTTATGCTTCATGCTTTGATTACATGTTTAGATGTTAGTTTTCATTAAAACTTGGTATATACTTGTACATATAGTGGGTCACAAATAAATCTATATATGTTTGTGCTTGAATGCTTATTTGAACCCATTAGATGTGCTAGTATAGTCTAGTTTTGATGATCCATGCATTTTAAACTTGTATTCCATTTTTGAATTTGTTTTATGTTTATGTTTAAACTTCATGTTTATGTCTATCTTGTCCAAACTATTAGATATACATGTATATCCTTTTGAGCCACGTGCCTTCATGCATATATCTTTATGGAATCGTTGTGTTTAGGATATGTATGTATACCTTAGTTTGTATAAAACATACATATACCTTGAAGATTAAATAGTTTTGATGTTTTTCATGATTTCATGTTTCAAGGAATATTGAGCTTATTGTCTATCTTTCATGATTATGATCTTCACATTGTACTTGTACACTCACCTTTCATGTTTACTCATGTTTTGTTTTCATGAGTTATATTTATGCTTAATTGATTATGAGTGTTGACTATTTTATGGATTTCATGTTTCATGAAAAATATTTTGTTTTATTCCTTACTTGAAGGATTTCGTACTAGTTTACAAATTTTTCATACAACTAGTTGTGATATTCTTCAATATGGTAGAGTTTTTCAAACAAACCTTATTTTCATATCTATTTTTGAAAACCCCTACAATCCAAGGGCGGAGGATGGGCGATCATGCTCATGTATGCTTTATATTGAAAATCATTTTAAACTTGAACATGGTTGGGTGGTAGTTATATGATGTATACACTTGATCATTATTGTTGTTTCAATTGGTATCATTGAAATTTTTTCAATTGGTATCAATTTAGACCTTTCTTGTATACTCATATATGTTTGTATGTATGTATGTTCATTCCAATAGTATCAATTTCGATTGGTATTAAATTTTTCATACATATATATATTTTGTTTATGCTAAGCTTGAGCTTCAACTTTGGTTCAATTGATTCAATTTTCAATTGGTTTCTTAAACAAGCTTATGTATGTGTTTTGTTGGTATTTCATAAAGGGGAGAAAATTTGATTTTCATATTTCAATTGGTATTTGTATTTCCACTCCCTTACTTTATGATAGAAAATAGTCATTTCATTTGATATCACATACTTAAAAGGAAAAATACTCTATTTTGATATCAAGATGTTTATTTGAATGTTTTAAAATTGGTATCTCAAAATTTTGTTTTTAAAAAAATAAATACAAAAGTTTTGATATGTATTGCCTATATGCAAGGAGAGCTTAACATCTCTTCTACGTATAGATTCATGATGAGTGTATCTTGTATTGAAGAGCTTGACATCTCTTCCTTATGTGATACACGTGTGTAGGGGGAGCTTCACATCTCCTCTTATGCATTACATAGTGTACGTTATGTGAATTAGGGCTTGTCATCCCTCCTTCATGTAATGTATCTATGTAGGGAAGCTTCACATCTTCCTCTTCATGAATGTATATCGCATATACCATTTATTTATTGACCTATGTTTACTTTCAATTGGTATCAAGATGCTACTTTGTCATACTTTCAATTGGTACCTTAATTGATTGTCACCCCTATTTAGTTTTTGTTTTTGTTTTAGACAAAAAGGGGGAGAACATTGTCTTTACTAACCCTTTTGTTGATTCATTGTTTCGAACAAAAAGGGGGAGAAAAATTTATTGATTTGGTTTTGCATTTACCCCTTATTGATGATTGTTTCTTTGTATTAAAAAGGGGAGAAGATTTTGTTTTGTTTTGGTTTTTACCCCTTTATTGATGATTGACAAAAAGGGGGAGAAAGATTTGATTTTGAGTTTGATTGTGTTTTATATATGCATATTTATGTTTTGCATATATTAGTTTAATTTAGTTTAATTTTAATTAGTATCTAGAGCATGTTTTGTTTTTGAACATTTCATTGGTATCTAGAACCTTTTTATTGTTTATGCATATCTATGCCTTCATGTTTAAGAGCCTTCATTGCATATTCATTATGTTTATTTGTTTATGCATGAGTTAAGGGGGAGCTTCTTTGAAGCTTAACTTTAATCCATGCATATATAACTCCATGAGTTTTGTCATCATCAAAAAGGGGGAGATTGTTGGCCCGGAGGCCTTCCTCTCTAGTTTTGATGATGATTAACTCATGTAGTTATGTTTACTAATAATCTTGTGATTTTAGTTACAGATCATTGAACAAGATATTAGTTGGTGATTGCTTCAAAAAGAGGAGTTTGGAAGTCTTCACTTGGTGATTCAAGAGCCCGAGCATCAAGTTCATACATAGCCTTGCTCGTTGGATCACGGAGTTTAGACCGAGTCGACTTGAAGATGAAGATCGTCAAGAAGACTTAGGTATCATAGAGTTTAGTGTGTTTTAGATCCATGTGTAAAGCTTAGAATAGTTGATATGCTCAAGTGCACAACACACACAAGTTTTATGTTTTGAAATTGGTTTTCATGAATAGATTGATCAAAACAAGTTTAAATGGATTTTATATATATTAGATGTGTTCAATATAAATACATGCTTACATGACTTATACAAACTTATTTTGACTTTCCTATTCATGTATTGAAAAATTCAAGTTTGATAAAATACAAGTTTTGGTTTTTGGTAAAAATGATAAAGACACAAAAATGGTTTCATATGCTTGATATTTGAGTTAAAATGTTTATCACATGTTTATATATCAATGCAAAATGATAAAACTATTTTTGGGTATTTTTACAAGACTTAAAAGAATTTTTAAAAATATTTTTAACATGTGTTTCTGTCCCAGAACAGTGGCTGACAGGCCAGGTCGGCCGACCGCACGGGTCGACCGCACCAAAGGCCGGTCGACCCTTGCGGTCGACCGACGTGCACAGGCTTGTGCACGTTTGGCAGACACAGGGACGGTCGGCCGGGCGGCCGACCGGACCAGAGAGCTCTGCTCTCTGTATCTGGGCGGTTGGCCGGGCGGCCGACCGGATTGCCCAACGGTCATATTTCTGACCGTTGGCGGTCGGCTGGCCGGCCGACCGCTAGCCTGTCAGGCTGCCAGATCAGCCTAACGGCTAGTTTCTGTTTTGGCCTATATAAACCCCAATTCTTTGGGATTTTGGCCAAGGTTTTCACAAGAGAAAAATTGTTGTTTCCCTAGTGTTAAAAATAAGTTTTCAAAAGTGTTTTTGAGCTTTAAACTTCAAATCTTATTTGTTTTAGGTTTTTGGAAAAATTAAAGAAAAGAGTATTTTGGGAGATTTGTCTTGGCTTTCATTTTCTATCTTTTATAAGAGTTTTCTCAAGTATTTTTCTTTGAGTTTCTGTTTTCCAAACACCTAGTTTTCCACACTTGAGCCTATCTTCTATCCTAATCTATTTAGGATCTTTGTTTTGTGGAAAAGAGAGTTTGTGGTTGAAAGAAACCACTTGTTATAAAACCCTTGCTTTGATTGGGTTGCTCCCTCTTTGGTAGAGGTTGAGATTGTGGTTTACTCCCTCTAGAGAGAGGTTGAGTTGGTTGGTTTGCTCCCTCTAGTGAGAGGTGGAGTTTAGTTTGTAAACCCTCTTTGGTAGAGGTGTTGGTTGTTGTTTGGCTACGGGCCTACCCCTCGGTTGTGAGGCGGTGTTTGAGAGAGGAGTTCGGTACTCCTTGTGTTGTAACAAATCCTCCTCGGTGGAGGTTCCCTCGGTGGGAGATAGTGGATTGAAAATCCTTCACGGTGGTGAAGGCGGGGATGTAGAGCTAGGGGCTCGAACCTCGAAACATATCTTGTTGTTAGCGTTTGATCCATTGTCTCTCTAACTCTCTCTCTCTCTCTTTATATTGTGCATAGCATCATTCATAGCATCATATCTATTTGCTTGTGTTTGAGCATTGATTCATATTGTCATATCTATTATATGCTTGGTTGTTTGTGTGCCTCACTTGTACTTAACCACAAGAGTTTCATATAGCACCTCAACCCATATCTAGGGGAATCAAGAGGAGTTAGTCCAGAGCCCTTCACGGGGAATTCAGCTACACTTGTGTGTTGTACTAAGTATGTTGCAAGATTGTTTTTTAAGCTTCCGCATCTAGCGCATTTAGTTCACTAGATTAGCACTTACACCTATTCACCCCCCTCTAGGTGTTTTTCAGTATGATCACGTAACAAATTTTAGATTGCAACCTTAGTCACAGTGTTAAATAAGAGATCACATAAACTAAAAGTTTAATGAACTGCGACTTTAGTCGTGATTTTATTAATTAAATGATAACATAACAAAACTTATACCGTGACCTTGTCACAGTTTTAACTAAACGATGACATAAAAAGTATCAATGAACTACGGCCTTAGTCGTAGTCCTATAATTAAGAACAATTTTGAAAGTATATTTTTGTGTTCAACATACTTTTGTTAGTATTGTAAAAGTAACAATTTTTTTTATGTTTTGTACTTCAAGAATTAAAAAGGAAGCAAAGATTTTTCCATTCATATCAAGCTTGATGTTGATGTCTGAATTGATAAAAAGATTCAGAAAGAATATTAATTTAGATTTTGAAAATGCTATGAAGGAGACACCATTTGGTACTATATTCATGACATTCTATAATGAAGATATTGAAACAGATAAGGGGTTGAAATCCAACACCAGTGTTCTTAAAATAGTAGATCAGTATGACGGCAATTCAAAGTGCTTTGAGATTAGAGGAAAAAGAATTAAAATCATAATAGAAGATGTAACACTGACATTTGGTCTACCTATAGAAGATGATGATTTCATAATGAATAAAACTTTTACATTGAAAGATAGGGGCTTCGTGAAGCACTGTTTCAAAAATCTGAAAACTATAACAAAAACATCAATTGAAGATGTTTTAAATGATCCCTTGGTAGAAAAAATAAGGAGATCAGAATTAGACCTAACAAGAGATGAGCAGACACTGGCGGGACGCACGTGGGGCCGAGTGGGAGCGGTCGCCCCCACTAAAATTCGGGCATGTGTCGGATTCTTAAAATCGGGTCTTCGAATCGGGTTCTTGAAATTCGCCCACCCGCCTTCATAAAAAAACCTAGCATCGAACATCCGATCCATTTTCTCTCACTCCAGCGTCGATCCTCTCTCTCCCCTCCTAGCGCAGGCGCAGCCCCGAGGCCGAGCCCTAATCCTCTCTCTCCCCCCTCCCCCGCGATCCTTTCTTAGTTTCTCTTGCTCCCAGCACAGGTGCAACCCCTAGGGCCGAGGCCGACCCCGATCATCTCCCCCCCTGTCGCCTTCCTCGTCTCCAAGGGCATCCAGAAGGCTGCAAGTCCAAATTTTCTGTTAATATTTTTTCTTATTGATTTTAGACAAAATTGCATCAATTTCATTTTGGCAATTTAATGATTTGTTGTGCCCAATTGTTTTCACATAGATATGAAAACAGAAGTTGGAGCAGATGAGGGCTACAACTGAGAACCGTCTTTCCAAAAGGGTCATACACGTGTTTACTGCGG
Organism: Agave tequilana; assembly: GCA_038442645.1. Taxonomy (NCBI): domain Eukaryota; kingdom Viridiplantae; phylum Streptophyta; class Magnoliopsida; order Asparagales; family Asparagaceae; genus Agave; species Agave tequilana. Next base: position 63,605 of record JAVJIF010032663.1, on the reverse strand, counting down.
ATTCTAAATTTCTAATGCACAGGCATTTAAAAAAAGAAGTGAGTTTTACCTTCTAACTTTCCTTTTCTTTTGATGTTAGTAGTAGTCTCATTACAATGGTACATTTCTTTACAATTAGTAGTGATTTTAACTGGAAATGCAAGAAGCATTTCTATGCAGGTCTTTAGAATGTTTTATGTAAGATGTCTTGATAAAAGTGATTAAAGTTCTTTCCTTCTTTTTCCCCTCATATTCCTTGTGTTTAGCTGTTGTCTTATTGGTTAATGTGTATTGGGTATTATATGTTATTGCTTAATGTGTATTTCATGTTAATGACAATTAATTTATTTAAAACAGTTCTAGAAAGATACTTTAAAAAGAAAAGAATTGGTGAGCCGTCTTCCAATGTGGGTCCTAACATCAAACACACACATGCTTGAGAAGAGGTTAATTAGATGCTCTTACTAGTGATCCTGTGCTAAGAAAAAGTATATATGAATATGATCCTAAGGATAGGGAGAGAGTGATAGTGGGCTAAAAAATGGTTCAGTTGAAGAAGGATAAAACCTATAATTTGGTATATTTGCTCGTAAAGGTGGCATTACTCTTACCCGTTGCAACTGCAATTGTCAAAAGAGCGTTCTCTGTAATGAAGTTTATCAAGAATTCACTGCATAATATAATGGGTGATGAGTTGAAGAAGGATTGCTTGGACATAAATTGAAAAGGACATATTTGACAGCATTGACAATGAACCAATCATTCAATGGTTTCAAAATATGGCCTCTTGAAGAAGAGCATTATAATTTAGAGTAGTCGCCCCTCTGTTTTTTTGGTAATATTGAAACTTGAGATGTATTGTTCAGTTTTTATAAATTTTCAATTTTGGTTTATAATGTCTCCGCCCCCACTGAGTGAAAATCCTGCGTACGCCACTGTGAGCAGATGGAGTAACAGGTTACGTTGAATGAGGTTATTAAGAATGCATAAAGAATTGCAACCCAAGACTTCACAATCTTAATAATCATGTATATGGTAGCAATATTATTCTTCCTTGGAAGTAGATGCATTGTCTATTGCGAAGCAGATTGTAAATATACATCTGATGAAAAGAATTTCTTGGGTCAAAGTTGACAGGCAATTTCTCATGGAATCACTCGATAATTTCTGGCTGAATACATCTGAGCTGCAAGGTTGCTCATTGCAAATTGTGATAAGTTTAATTAAATTATTATTCCTATTGTTGTTAATTGCATATATATTGTACTTGATCACATCATTGATCAGGGCTTGTGTGTCTGTTGCAGTATTGATTCTGCGAAAGAGTTGAAATTGTTGAGCGAAAAGAGGGAATGGAGAACAAGACACCAATGATAGTAAGATAAGACATGCACAATTTCAACAAAGTCCTAGTCGATATCAATCTCTCAGAGATTGAAGAAGAAAAAGTGAGTATAGTATTTTTATGAGGACTGCGACTAACAAAACACAAGTTATAGTCGCAGTCCTCAATCATTTTCGTTATTAGAACTGTGACCAAAGTCGTGGTTCTAACAAAACACAAATTTTTCGGAGTTGTTAGGGACGCGACTATAGTCGTGGTCCTCAATCATTTTCTTTTTTATTTGCTTTATAAAGATTACGACCAAAGTCGCAGTCCTCACAAAATAAAAGTTTTCTTGTGTTTTGTTTGGGATGCGACTATAGTTATGATCCTTAATCATTTTCTTATATATTTACTTTATAATGACTACGATCAAAGTCATAGTCCTCACAAAATAATGCTTTTGTATATATTATTTAAAACATACATCTGATATATGTTTTCCTTGCCTTGCATATTTTAAATAGATATTTTAACATTTCAAGGGAGGAAAAAGAGAGAATAGGCCTCGCTGATATAGAGGAAGAAGAAGAAGAAGAAGAAGAAAGAGGCAAAGAAAATATTGAAGGGGAATAGAAAGGAAATAAGAACCTGTAAAAAATATTAAGGAAAGCATGACGAAAACAACTATTTCATATTTTCTACAAAAACCCCGTAACGAGGAACGTGAAGAAGTGATTATTTTGAGAAATAAAAATTTATATCTGAAAAATAGAGTGCTTGAATTGAAAACATAATTGAAGAGATGAAGAAGAAAAAGACTGAAAAAGAAGAAAAGAAAAGGCTAAAAAAGAAGAAGAGATTGAAGAAGCAATTACAAAAAATAGGAGGAAGAGAGGAACAAAAGAAGAAAAAAGGAAGAAGATGATGAGAAAAGGATAGAGGAGGAGAAGGAGAATGAGAAGAATAAGAAGAGGAGGAAGGAGCAAGAGGAAGAGGATAGAAAGAAGGAGGAGGAGGAGGAGGAAGAGGACGGAGGAGGAGGAAGAGGAGGATACACAAGAACAAGGAGATTTAGAGGTTACTTTTAGGAGAGTTGAAACTCTAGATACAATCTAAAATTGACTCAAGCAGTATTTGAGATCGATCATGACAAAACTTCAAAGCAACAGACTGAAAAATAACATGACATTGTGGAGAAAAAAGAAACTGATAAGAAAAAGACAATGAATGTCTCCAAGGGATAAATAGAGAGAGGAGTTAAAAACAGAAGAGACATTAAAAAAAAACCATGATGACTCCGAATTTGTTTACCTAAAGGTAGAAAAGAAACATGTAAGGAAACAATTCTATTTGCTCAGAAAGTTATAAATGACCCTGAATTTGAAATAGAAAAGAAAGACAAAAGTGATCCAAGTTTTTGTGATATAAACCAAAGCCTCTTGTACAAAGACAGAGATCCATAAAAGCAAGTAGTGATTAAATTTATTTTGAAAAAATAATGTGCGAGTAAGTGACTTTCTTTCTTATTTTTTTAGTATGACTACCATCTATCAAAATACACACAGTAATCTAAATTGCGACCTTAATCATAATATTTAAAATTTTGCTTTATATAATCAAAGAGCAATTTCAATATGATTGTGGTCGCAGTCAAATAAAAATAAAAGATTATTTTTACATGAACTACGAATGTGCCCGCAGTTCTTACTGTGATTAATTATCATTATCACTGCGACTGTGATCACAGTCAAATAAAATGCAATGAAGTATCATATTTAGATGAACTGCGATCGTGGTCGCAATTTTATTATAATCAAGAAATCTTTAAGTCTTTTCATATAGTTTATTAATCAAACATCTAAAATGTTTGCTATTTACCATGTTATGACATATCAAGATGTAGAAATGACTTAAATATTACTAGAAATGACATAGAAGATATATTGTTCGATCAGTACATAAAAGTAAATGTCATACATTTACATGAAGCATATGGAACAAAGGAGTGGAATGAAAAGCTTATACTTTCGCAGCGAAGCATGAGTAATTTTGTTTTTTATATAGTATAAATGTACTTATTTCACATTAATAAAGAAATATATATTATTAATAAAATTATTGTTTGTTTCGTCTAATATTGACATCATGGGGTTAGTGCCAAAAGGAATGAGCTTAAAAATATTTCATATACAACAAATTGAAAAATTGAAATATAGATACATAATACATGTTCTTCCCAATCAATCATTCCCACAGTGCTAATGATATTGGGTTCCATTGGACACTCTTAATTTTTGACTGCCAAACACAAGAGTGAATATTTTACAACTCTTTGATTCCTCAAGATGTAGCCAGCTTTGCAAACAACATATATCAGAAGGATGCTAGAACTATGGTAATGTAATCTTGATCATCCTAATTTTTTTTGTTAATTTGATTCTATTGCATTAGAACTAAATGTTAGTTTTACTTTGAAAATGCAAAAAGAAATGTTGCTCAAAATATTTGATGAGGAGATGTCATCCGGCTCAATAAATGTAAGGATAATGCAAAAAAGAAGTTAAATAAAGTATGCAAAGTGTCCCCCAACTGGCTAATAGTGTAGATTGCGCTATATACGCTGCAACTACATTGAGTGTATCTTATGTGGTATTCTTGTTGGTGAATGCTGAGGAGAGATATTGCTTACTTATTACATGCAGACAAATCTCATAGTTGGAATTAAGAGACTGAAAGAGCTAGGAAAAATGATTTTCAAAGATTGAGATGTATAATTTTTTTCTTTAAATGTATACATTCAGTATAAAAATTAATGAAGATATTGGGTCACATTCATGAGTAATTATACAAAATTTTCACTATTTATTAGAACCACGATCGTGATCGCAGTTCTATTAATATCATATATCAATATGACTACGACCATAATTGCAGTAGGATTGAATGCTATGAACTACCATTTTAGCTGACAGTGACCATGGTCACATTATGCATACAATGTTAAAGAATTAGTTGTATCTATATGGACCGCGACTATTGTCGCAGTCCTATTAAAATCCTAAATTCATTTGGCTGCGATCATCAACGCAGTAATATTGATTGCTATGAACTATTATTTTTAGATGAATTGTGACTATGCTTGCAGTGCACAAATAATGTAAAGAATTAGCTCTCTATAAGAACTGTGACTAGGGTAACATTTATGAGTAAATATATTCTACGTATTTCATTCTCCAGTAACACTTACAAATCAACTTGCTTAAACCAAATCTCACATATATTTCAACTACATTACGTACCAACATGTGAAAACACTCTATTTATTGCATAATATATGCTTTAGTCCATCCAGTGTGAAATCGAAATAAAACAAAATGAATCAAAAATAATCAACCGCTATAATTATTTAATCAAAATCAATATGATGTACGAAAAAAAAATCAAAAAATGAAAATTAGCCTGATCTTAAAAATCGCCATGGCGAAGGATAAACGATGGCGATGAGAGAAATTAGATGAAGTCTGTGATGATTGATGAAGAAGCTCTAAAAAAAGAATTTAATCAGCAGAAAATAAAATTTATTCGGCCAGATATGAAGGAAGGGCAAAATTAAAAACATGAAAATAAGAGTTAGTTAAACATAGGAGATTAATTTGAAGTGGACCACGTGGCTGAGGTGAATTGAGGCAGAGTCAAAAAAAACTTTGTAATTGAGGTTTCTGATTGAGTTCAAACCTGCATACAGAAAATACAGAATTTCAAAAATACAAAACAGAAGTGCAAGTACTCAATACTACCGTTATAGCAAAGTGGCTATGCGGGTCGTGATTCACAATGAGGGACTAGCGATAGAACCATTTTTTAAGTTCTCTTTTAAGTTATTTGAAATGGTTAAAGTTCTTCTCTTGTTCTTTAAAAGAAAAAGAGAATAAATTATATTAAATTGTGAAGAAAGTGATAAATTGAGAAGATGGAGAAAATAGAGAATGATTTTGTACAAAGGAAGTGAAAAATAATGAATAAAGTTGAGAGATGGTGGTGTTGGTCTAAACTAAAGAATTACAAGAAAGAAAAAGAAAACTAAATAATTACTTACCTCTTCCGGTTGATGACTTATCTGGAATTCTCGTCAATGATTTGCTCTCACTTGAACTTTTCTCCAATCTCATTTCCACTTTCACATTCTCATTTTCTCACTTGCAGTGTGCTACAGTAGAATTTTAAATATTTGATATTAAAATATTAATATTTATTATTATTATTTAAAATTAATTTAATATTAAATATTTTTATAATTTATTTTAAAAATTAAAAAATAGTATTTCAATAATATTATAATATTTAGTATTTCAAAATTTTAATAATTATAAATTAAAAAATATCTTTTTCCAAAATATTTGAATGTTTAATATTTAATTATTCTAATTAGCTTTTTAATATTATTTTACTAATATAATTTTTTATTATTAGTTTACTATTTTAATATATATAATATTTTATTATCAGTTTCATATTTTTGTTACTATTTAATATTTAATTGACAAATTTATTTTATATTTTAATTTTTAATAACGGAAATAATATAATAATATTGAAATTATTTAAATCACCAAAGAATTAATTTTGTATTCAACATTTTCACTTACACTTTACATTACTGACCAATCATCATAAAATACAATATACTTTTTGTAGTGGTCACTTTTCTGACTCTCCCGAGATCGTGACGTGTGTCAATCCAGCTTCGCGCAGATGTACAACGCATGGTTACTTTCAGAACAGTTAATTCAGAATCATCTTTTCGTTTGGATTACGAACGGGTCGGGTAATTAACATAAGAGTCAGATCTAATTACAGATGATCTCTATTCTTAAGCCTAATCTTAATTCAAATAAGGTAGTAACCTCCCTGGAGCAGTTCATCCTTATCTGCAACCGAGCACGAACCACCAGATAGAGATGAACTTTTTTCTACATCAATTCAACTGAGGCATTTGACTCGACCCTTAGCCATATAAGAGATTTAGGTATCCAAACTGAGTAGGACTCCCTAGCTTATCTATTTAACATGACCTGTATAAATAGAAGATCCCTTCCAACGGAAAAGGGGTCAAATTCACCCAAATCCAGAGAACACCTTTGTAATCGCCATTAACATATGTGGAATTTCTCTCTCTCCCCTCGTGTTTTTTCCCCTTTTGAGTTTTTCATGTATTTTCATTGTGTTTGCGATTGATTTTTCTGTGATTTGACTATATTCACTTCCCTATTTTGGTTCGTGGATTGATTCTTTTGGAATTACCCACTGCATTTGGTGCTTTCGTTGAGAGCTATTTGAATTCACACTCGAGATCTCTCCGTCAAGATACCCAACTTCTTCCTCTGAAACTATCCAGCATGACTGACATAGCCCCATCGAGGAAGAGTGTTAACTAGGCTATGGTCGACTCTGTCGTTTCGAAAAGAACGGCAAAAATGATATGAGGCGACAGAACCAACGAACCGCCGGCCCACTCTATCAGACGTCCATATCTCATACGCAGAGGACTCTCATCTTATGGCTGTGTCACCACTCAAGAGGCAGACCGTCGAGCCCAAGCCTTCACTCAACGACGACCAACTCCTCCAGATGCTTTCCTCCATGCGAAAAGCCTATGGAGAACCAGCAGACAGAGATGATACATCTCCATGAGGTCACTGACCGTGAGAAAGAGGCGGTAATCAATGTCCAGACACATTTACTCAAACAGATTGGAGCACAATGAAAAGTTGTGATCTTCTCCCACTATAAGAAGAAAACCGCGGGCCCCCTTCTCTAACGTGCACACAGGAATCCACTCACTTCCCCAAAAGCTCAAGGTGCATCTGATCAAAGACTTACGAGGATGCAGAGGACTCTGAGGACGCTCGGCATTCCCGAACACCAAAGTTTCCTCAGATTGAGGACATAGCAGACCTAGTCTAGGAGCGACTCAACGAAGCGAGTCAACAGTTCTCAAAAGGGATGGAGTATCGCCGACTCCCAGTTATCAAGAGAGATCATCGTGCTTCGCTTCCCAAAGAAGTTTTGTGATGCCATCCTTTGATCACTATTCGGGAACCTTTAACCCACTCCTTCATCTCTGCCAGTACTAGGACAAGATGGTAGTCTACGCCCATAACGACCTCCTCCTCTGCCGAGAGTTCCCTCCAGCCTCAAGGGGGTCGCTTACCACTTGTTCTACTTGCTCGCGAGGAATTCGCTCCAGAATTTCCATGAAGTAACTGATGCGTTTTTCAACCAGTTTGCTTCTCGAAGGGAATTCTAGAGGAACAACCACCTCTCACAGTCAAGATGAATGAAGAACTATGTTAACTATTTTCAGAGTCAAATGGTCCTGGTATACAACTGCAATGAGGGTGTGGCCATCACTGCCTTCATCAGACTATTTTCAGAGTCAAATGGTCCTGGTATACAACTGCAACGAGTATGTGGCCGCCGCTTCCTTCATCAGTGGGATGCAGGTTACCAATCCCTTCTACAAATATCTAGAGAAGAATGACGTCACCAGGATGAGAGATATTCTTGTTCATGCTCAGAAATATATCCAAATAGAAGAGGCGACTCGGACTACGTTCAGCTGCTCCCCGAGATCGAGAAGCTGAAGCCACAATTCTCCCTGAGGAAGAATCTGAGTCACAGCTTCTCGGCCGTCCGCAAGCCATCAAGGAACGCTGCCAAATCCAACAAGGAGGTGAGGCGGAGCGCGACCTCATTCCATTCCGCATTTCGATTGACCAGATCTTCAGTGCCATCAAAGACTAGCCTTGGGGTCAGGCGTCCAGCCACATCCCTCCCACCTAACCAAAGAGGGTCTGGATCTGGTAACTATTGCGTGTTCCATGATGAGAGGGGCTACCTCACGGTGGACTGCCCGACCCTACAACATCACCTCCAGGACCTGATCAATGAGGGATACCTCCAGGAATTCGTTCTCAACCCCGGATTGCCCTCTAAGGTTAGAGTGCAGAGGCAGCGGAGGACCTAGCCGAGCACCTAGGCAGCACCCTTATCTAGTACCGGGAGGTAAACACCATCTTCGACAACTTCCAGATAGAAGGCATCACCACCAAAGAGGGGACCCTCTACATTAATGAAGCCCCCATGGACAATCATCCAGCAATAGTAACTTGCCCCCTACGTCTCCCGGTGGGCTAGTCTTTTTCTCAGAAGAAGATTCATATGCCTTGAACTTCTCGCACAACGACACCTTAGTTGTAACAGCACACATTGGATGTTGTAAAGTGTTAAAGATCCTTGTGGATGGGGGAAGCAGCGTCAACATCCTCTATGGCCATGCCCTCGATCGAATGAATGATACTCCCAAGCTGGCCTGAAAGTTGATCATCCCCCGAACCCAATCACTTCTTTACGGATTCGACTGGAATGAGGCATGTTCCTCTGGCACTATTGAGTTCCCTGTCCGAGCTGATCCATTCAATGTCCTGATAGAGTTCTGCATCCTAGATGTCCCGTCCCTCTACAACGCCATCCTTGGGAGGCAGTGGATCCACATGATGAGAGTGGTCCCATCCACCCATCATCAGTTGTTGAAATACCCCACACCATTCTGATTGGTTAATACAGAGGGTGATCAAGCGATGTCAGAGCAGTTGCTGCAGTTGCCCGAAAGAGATCAGGCTAGATGCAAAAAGGATCCCGAGCAGACCCCAATGAAGACTCTCATGTGGATAAGAAGCAAAAGAGGGTTGTTGATCAATAGCAATCAAAGTTCGATGAAATCCCAGACCCAGACTCACCCACCGAGTCGAGGAATCCTGACAATAGGACCGAGGACGAGCCGGAGTTATTCAGGGTAGATCCCCATCACCCTAACGAACCCTTCGAATCGGCTCAAACCTGCACCCGCGAGAGAAGATACTGTTCAAACAATTCCTATCTGAGAACACAGACGTCTTCGCATGGTCTCACATTGACATGCCGGGAATTAACCCCAAAATTATCTGTCACAAGCTCTCTATATATGCAGACGCTAAGCCGGTAAAGCAGAAACTTAGGAGAATGAGCGAGGAAAGGAGTCGCGCCATCAACGAGGAGGTTGATCGCCTATTCCAGGCTGGCTTCATTCGAGAAACATTCTACCCTGACTGGCTCTCTAATCCCGTCCTTGTGAAGAAAAAGAACAAGAAGTGGAGAGTCTGTATCGACTTTACGAATCTCAACGAAGCCTGCCCAAAGGACAGTTATCCCCTCCCGAGGATCGATCAATTAGTAGAAGCTACGGAGGACACGAACTCCTTGGCTTCATGGACGCTTACTCTGGCTATAATCAGATCAGGATGAACCCACCAGATGAAGATAAGACAGCCTTCACCACAGGTCGGAGAATTTACTATTACAAGGTGATGCCCTTCGGACTCAAGAACACAAGGGCCACCATCTAGCGGATGGTAAACAAGGTCTTTAAGGACGTTATCGGGAACACCATGGAGGTATATGTGGATGATATGTTGGTGAAAAGTGTTCGACATATGGAGCACCTCCAACATCTAGAAAAAAACCTTCAAACTCCTCAGACAATACGAGGTAAAGCTTAATCCCCAAAAGTGTACATTCGGAATAGCCTCTGGGAAGTTTTTAGGATACCTGGTCACCCAACGGGGCATCGAGGCCGACCTCGATCAGATATCAGCAATCCTGAACATAAGGTCACCCACCTATATAAAGGAGGTCTAGATGCTGAACGGATGTCTTGCAGCCCTTAATCGATTCATCACCCGTCCACAGATAAGTGCAAGCCGTTCTTCCAAGACTTGAAGAAAAGGGCAGCAGACTTTTGCTGGAACGAGGAGTGCGAAATAGCCTTCCAGGGGTTGAAGAGATACTTGGTTTCACCCCTTGCTATCGAAACCCACCTCGGAAGAGACGTTGTATCTCTACCTCGTTGTCTCCGAGTTAGCAGTAAGCGGAGTCTTGGTTTGAGAGGAAGAAGGGGGCCAGAAACCAGTGTACTATGTCAGTCACACTATGAATGCCCTCAGACCAGATACCAAAAGCTAGAGAAGCTAATGTTAGCCCTCTTCATCATCTCGAGGAAGCTCAAGCACTTTTTTCAAACCTTCTCGATCACAATCCTCACCGAGCACCCCTTGAGGTCCATCGTGGAAAATCCGGAAGCGACGGGAAGGATATCGAAATGGGCCTCGGAGTTCAGATTCTATGAGATCTAATAAGAGCCGAGGAGATCATTAAAAGCTAGGTATTAGCTGACTTCATTACTGACTTCACCCCGGGAATCATAGAGCATGCCGACCAACTTGAAGGATGGGTCCTGAATATTGACAGAGCCTCCAACAACAAGGAGATGGGAATCAGAATCGTTCTCACCACCCCGGAGGGATCTATTATCGAGCAGTCCTTCACCTAGGCTTCCCCGCATCCAACAACGAAGCGGAATACGAAGATGTCTTAGCTGGGCTCCGAGCAGCTATTAACCTTGGAGTTACGGGGCTCGAAGTTCGTTATGACTCCTCACTAATGTCAATCAGGTCAATGGCAAATACGACGCGAGAGATTCAAGGATGTCAGACTACTTACAACTCATCCTTAAGTTGAAGTCCAAAAATCCCCCGATGCAACTTCAAGTAGGTTCCCAGGTCTGCAAGCAACCAACGGGAGAGGTCTTACGCCTCAACACCTCACCCGGGTGGAGGAGTCCCATCATCTTTTACTTGAAGGAGGGGGCACTTCCTGACGACAGAGTAGAGGTAAGGAAACTCCAACACTTGCTACCCGATACGTACTTTTCGGAGACATATTGTACAAAAAAATCCTACTCCAACCTCCACCCCGATCCATACATGAGAAGTCGGTCCGGAGGGGCTCAGAAGGTGATGCAAGAAATTCACGATTGAGACTGTGGGAATCACGCGGGAGGACGCTCCCTCGCCCACAAGGTCATCAACCAAGGATACTACTGGCCTAAAATGTTCAACGACGCCAAAGATTATATGAGAAAATGCCCACAATGCCAAATGTTCTCTCCAACATCAAACCAACCAAGATATTTTTGGCCCAAAGGCCATTAGCCCGAAGTTTTGATGATAACAAAACATATGTAGTTATATTTTTAACAAGTTTGTTCAAATGAGTTTCAGGTAAAAATCATAGGTTGATTGACGGCTCCAACACAAGACTCACACATTTGGAAACTGCAAAGATTTGGATCCCAGAGCCCAGCACAATAGAAGAGCTCCAGGATCAAACAAGTTGAAGACTACTATAAGATTTGTATTTTCCATTTTTAGTTAGGATTTTTAGTCTATTTTGTCAAAACCGAGATGATAGAGGTTGATAACTTTGGGATTGTCACACACACACATTTGATATGGCTTCATGCTTACAAACAATTTTTTATTACAAAATTTCTAACCAAGTTTCGGAAAAACAAAGTTTGGAAAAATCGTTTTTGGAAAAACAAGTTTTTGGAAAAACCGTTTTTATTTAGACAAAGAATTTTTATCAAAATGAAGTTCAAATCTTTTTGGTGTTGATCTATGATCACACCCTAGTCCTTATAAGCCCTAGAACTCTATTTTGTGTATACCCATCCAAAGAATTTTTATCAAAAAATTTCTATCTTTTAAAAGCCTTTTCAAAAATCAGTTTTTGGCCTAGTCCGGTCGACCGCACGGTCGACCGCTGGCAGAGCTGAACTGCTCTGTCGGTCGACCGGGCGGTCGACTGACATGCACCTTTGTGCATGTGTGCACATCGGTCGACCGACCGGTCGACCGAGAGCAAGAGCAGTGCTCTCTGTTTTTTCTCGGTCGACCGGACCGGTCGACCGACAGAGAGAACTCACTCTCTGTTTGGGTCTTCGGTCGACCGGCCCGGTCGACCGCTTTCCCAACGGTCAGAAATCCGACCGTTGGCGGTCGACCGGCCCGGTCGACCGACAACAGTCAGAATCTGCTGACAGATTCCAACAGCTAGTTTTCTGACTTGATTTGTGTTGGGATTTTCCCCCAACGAATCTCTTAGCCCTTTTTAACTAGTTTTCATCCCCTATAAATAGAGGGTGTGTTCTACAACTATTACAACAAGATTTACAAGTTAAAGTTCAAAATTTTCCAAAGTTTAGTCCTTTAGCAAAAGAGTTTTCATTGAGCCAAATTTTCAATCCTTTTAGCTTGAAGCCTTCCTCTACTTCTCTTCTAGATTTGTGCACTACACAATCCCAAAAGTTTCATCTCCTCATCTTGGTTGTAGGGTTGTGCAAGTGAGCTATTGTTTGTGGTCAAGTGTTGATCACCTTTCTCTTCATATTGAGAAGTTGTAGAGGCGTCGGCCTCAAGCGAGCTGGTGAGCTCCTAGTTGGTGTTGCGGCACCGTGAGAGAGGACAAGTGGGTCCAAAGAGTTCTAGTGAGAACTTGTATTGACGATCCGGTGGGATCAAGTATAGTGGAAATCCTTCATCGTGTTGAAGGCGGGGACGTAGAGCAGTGGCTCGAACCTCGAAACATATTCACATGTTTGCGATTGTCCACTTATCTCTAAACTCTCTCTCTCCTTTACTTGCTCTATTACTTGTCTATTTACTTGCAAGTCCTTTTATAATTGTTGCTTATTGTTAAATAGTTTTTTAATCCGCATTATTTGTCACTTAGTATAGCCATCACCTATTCACCCCCCTCTAGGTGATTTCAATTGGTATCAGAGCCTAACCCTAGCATTTGGTTTAACCACCTTAGGGAGATCATCACTATTGGCTATATCTAATTGTTGCATTTATCATTTGTTGTGCACTATACTTATATTCATGGCATCTGTTGACTTTTCTAGCATCAAGTCTCCACCCAAATTTGATGGGTTGAACTTCCCTATTTGGAAGGTCAAAATGAACCTTTTTCTAAAATCCCTAGGAGTTACCAAAGAATTTATTGAACCTCTCATTGATGAGAAAACATGGTCCGAAGACACCTCTAAGGACTATGAGGCCAATGCTAGAGCCCAATATGCACTCACCCAAGCTTTAAATGAAGATGATCTTTCACACATCATTAACTGTAAATCTACTTTTGAAGTTTGAAATGTTCTTATTGTTACTCATGAGGGAACGTCTCAAGTCAAGAGATCTAAAATTGACTTGCTCTGTTCTCAATATGAGAATTTTTACATGCTTGATAATGAAGGCATAGATGATATGCTCACTCGTTTTATCAAGATTACTAAAGCTCTATCTTCTTTAGGTGACACCATCGACAATGACCAAAAGATCCGGAAGGTCATTAGAGCTCTTCCCAAGTCTTGGGAATTCAAGGCAACCACCCTCAAGGAGCTAAATGATAGGGAGGAGATGGACTTCTCCGGCTTCATCGGCAATCTCAAAACCCATGAGATGGAGATGAAGGTAAGAGAAGAAAAGGAGGCACCAAAGAAGAAAGCCCTTGCTTTCAAGGCCGTTCCATCCACCCATGATGAAGAGGATTCATCGGAAGACTACGATGAAGACTTTGCCATGCTCATAAGGAAGGTAGGCAAAATGTTCTATAAAAAGGGTAGATAAAGCAACTTCCGAAGAGGGAGACCTCAAGGAAGATTTGAAAAGAAGAGAGAGGAACCGGGTCCTTGTTTTCATTGCAAGAAGACGGGACACCTAATTGCCGATTGCCCCTCTCTACAAGCTACTACCTCCAAGAATGGGCAAAAGAAGAAAAAGGCGATGGTGGCCACGTGGGATGACTCGGAGTCGGAATCCGAAGAGGAGATCGACGCCGCTCACATGTGCTTCATGGCACATGGCGATGATGCTTCTAAGGTATGTCTAGAAAACTCTCTAGATGATGAAGACTTAACTATGGATGAACTTGCACATTTTTTTGAAGAATTACAAAGTAGGTATGAAATTTCTCAAGCTCAAAATAAAAAATTGAAAAAGGAAAATGACTCTTTAAAGAATAAATTTGAACTTGTTTTGAATAAGAAAAATGAATTGTCAAATTCTTTTGAGAAAATGAAAAAGGTTTTTGAAAAATACAAAACATCTTGTAAAGGAAAAAGCCCTATTTCTACTTGCAATAAAAATGAATTTTTAGATATCCAAAAACGTATTGAAGTTTTTGATACAACTTTAAAGAAATGTACTTTTGACATGACAAAATTTGCATCCATGTTTCCTAAAGGAAAATCCCAAGGGAAACATACTCATCACCATGCCTCAAACACACACAAGCATGCACACTCACACAAACATGCATTTATGTATGGTAGAATTTATACTTGTGCTCATTGTGGCCGCAAAGGCCATTTAGAAAAGTTTTGTTATGCTAAGCTAAACTTGTTAAATAAAAATGTTTGGGTTCGAGAAAACACTAACCCTATTGTTGACACTTAAAAAGACAAGATTCTCATTGGTCCAAACAATGTCTAGCGACAGACAAGCTGAAGACCAGTTTCCACCCACCTCCAAGGGACAAGGAAGCGGTTTGGACTCCACTGATCCAGCAAGAAGAACAGTGAACCCGGATTGTTTCTAAACAGACCTCAGCAGGTCTAAAATGCTAGCATTTAGCATTACATTAGCCCAAGGAGATAGCCTCGTTTGAGAGGCTAGCATCATCCAGAGCATCGCCAGGAAGCTAACTGATAGCTTCGCCGAAAAGCCTCTTTTCGGACCTCGCCAAGAGTTGCCTCTAGCTCCGCTATGAGCTTCAAAGCGGGCAGCTCCGCTATTAGTTTGCTATGGTCAACCTTTGACCAATCAAATCTCCTGATAAGATCGGATCCAAGCAAATCAAATCCAATCGGGATTCAAATATGGCAGGTGATTGCCGCAATCTCTTGACTCTCTTGAAACGAGTAAGAGGATCAGAGAAAATCCTTCAACGATATGGAAGGGATCAAAACAAATCAGAAAGATCAACCGACTTGCCATTTTCTAGCTCCGCAGAAGCTATCCTAGCCTCGCAGTAAGGCTACTTTCCAGATTTAAACAGATTCGGTTCAATCTGTTTCCATATCTTCAAGGGGACGATTATACCCTTGCTCTCCCTATAAATAGCCCACCAGGGGCACAAGGGGAGAGGGCATCCAGAGATCGGCGATCAATCAAAGTGGGCTTCTGCTCCCAAATCAATCCTCTGCTGATCAGGAGAATCGGACTTCTTCATAACGCACCGTGCGTTCTCTAATTCAGAGACCTTTCAGGAGAAATACTTCTCTTTTCAGGGTGGTGATACCCTAGCAACCTCTTTTCCTCAAGGAATCTCCGGAACCAGGCGAGAAGGAATTCCTCACAGAAGGCGGTTTTGAGAAGTAGCAAGAGGGTTCTACCAATCCTCTATTCTCTGATTCCCAGAACCAGGCGAGAAGGGAATCTCATCGCTCGCATCGTCAAAGGGACAAAGTGGTCGCGCGCTGACCAGACTCCTATCGGCACACTTCTCCAGAATCTCTGAGGAGATCTACTTGTAATCTTTTTGAGAATACTTGTAATTTAGCTCCTCAAACTCTTTTTTTTTTTGTAAGTTTTCCCCTTTGCAAACTAATGGAAAACAAGATGGCGACTCCGCTGGGGACTGTATTCTCCTCTGCTGAGAATCAAGTGTCGCAATGCGACGAACAGACCTTCGGGTCTATCTCTGAATTCAGAAAAGCCGGTGCAGCCAGATCTTCTCTGGCTAAATCTTCAAGCAAAGTCTCTGCGGAGACGGAAAAGGTTCTCTGCAAACCTGTCGCAGTTCTCTGGCGCAACAAGGAAACATGTCCGCAGCCCAGATCCTGCACTTTTGAGAACCTGGTTATCCAGATCGATCAAGGAAGATTTGAAGAAGTCCTCTCTGGGAGTGGCCTGACGCTTCGAGCACGGAAGCACAGGAAGGTCTTCATGACCAAGGTTTCAAATCAGAAACCAGAGGCAGAATTTTGCCAGCACCCCACAGCCCCGCTGTGGCTATTCAGGTTCCTTGCGAACCTAGGCGTCCCCTGTCAAGGCTGATATGGAAGCCTAAACAGAAGTCTTCAACCGAAGCTCTCGGTGTAGTCATGCCGAGACTGCGCCTCTCCCGCGAAGAAAAGGGTAAGATGCCCGTCTGCCCTAGCGATGCTGCCAGCCATGAAGTCACGACGGCAATCATACCGTCACCTGAATCAAGGGCAGCAAAGCCTTCTGTCAGCCTCGCTTTCACAAGCAAAGATATTGTACCACAACGAATTCACTGGGTTCGCGGCCGCGAGGCTAAGACCGCAGTGTTATCTGAGGTTGATCCCCTTCGCAGCAGAGTAGCGGGCAAAGCACCACAGCGTGCTCCGCTCCCCAATTCACCAAGCACTAAGCTCGCACCTGTCGGCGAAGCTAGCGCCAAAGTACTATTCAGTACTAATCCCTTCTGCAGGGATAAGAAGAACGGAGCATCATCCCTTGTACGCTCCAGAAAGGCCTCTCCACGGGGTTGTTCAGGCTCTGTTGAGCCTAACCTGCGACAATTCTTGGCAAACAAGCGGGAATTGGAGTCTCTCCAAACCACTTCCCCTTGTTGTCAAAGAGGATGCCGACTTGTGACAGTCCATTCAGCCCGTTGTCGGCAATATCCAATCAAGGCTGCATCTCCGCACCGTCAATCGGTGTTTAACCGGTTGTCCACACATGCCACAAAGAAGCATCATGAAAGGAGTGCTTCGCGAGGCCCAGCCTTCGCGTTCGTCAACATGACCGGAAGAGGACGAGAGCGACACAGGGAAGGTCATACATCTGATGATACCCCTTTCGGATCCCCAGATCCAGATTATAGCCCGGGCTTGGGTGAAGTCTTGGTGCAAGAAGAAGGTGTTTTCCGAAACACCAGATCCAGGGTGGCGATACCCTATAATTATGAACAGCCTTCCTCCTCGACGGTCCCAACCGTGCCACAGCCCAGGCGGTCACCCCAATCATCCGAAGGAGAAGATGAAGACAGCGGGTATGCCTCTTCAGCAACAGTCAGTTCTGTGCGAACGGACAAAGCATCGGTTAATATGGCCGATAACGCCAATGACGACCTTCGTCGGCGTTTGGAAGCTCAGGAGCAAACCTCCAGAACTCAGCAAGAGGCCCTAGACAACATCCAACGGATGCTTGCTCAACTCCTCAATAACCGGGACGACGGTGATACCGGGAGCAATCATGATGAGGAAGAACGCCTCAGCAATAATCCGCGTCAGACGGATAGATCCAAAGAAGGCTCTTCACTAGATGCCGAAGTCCTAAAAGGCCTCCAAGCCCAAATTGCATCCCTGGCTCAGAGGGATGAATTAAAGAAAGTAGGGGCAGTTCGTCCTTACCTACTGGAGTGGGATTCGGTGCCATATCCACCGAAGTTCAAGCCACCAACGTTGCACACCTATGATGGAAAGAGCTCGCCAAATCAGCACATCTACTATTTCCGGTCTCAGACTGGTAATGTTATAAGCAATGACGCCATCATGGCTAGGCTTTTCATTGGCACCTTAAAGGGGGTGGCATTTGACTGGTTTCGCAGTCTTCCCCCGGGCTCTATCAACTCATGGATCGACCTGGAAACTCGGTTCCTTTCTCGTTTCTATGAGGACGATACCGAAGTGACCATGGACAAACTCCTCTCCACTGTGCAGAGGAAGGGCGAATCTGTCCGTGACTACATTGAACGGTTCAGAAACTTATCCTTGATGTGCCCAGCTGGGATGCCATTACCCATGCTCTTACAGACATGCAGACACAACTTCTTAGACCAAGTAGAAGTTCGCATGGGGGCTGTCAAAGCCCACACTTGGAAAGAATTGGTCGAACAAGCTGAGATAGCCGAGAAGTCGGCTAAAAGTTCGAACCATCCGCCCCTAGAGGCAAGTGGGGATGAACAACAAAGGGCGTAGCGACCTACCGCAATCTTCTCAAGCTAAGGGCAAAGAGACTATGTCTGTGGAGTTATCCGGAGATGTGCATTCGAAGGCCAGGAAGAGCGTCTCCAACAGCCAGGACTCTAAGTTCCCTCCAAAGCAGTACTCCTTCAGAGATGCTCAGGCGGTCATGATATTCCATCTGCTCCACAAAGGAAATAAGATGAAGCTACCGGATGCTCGGCGTCCTAATGAGATAGGGCGCACAAATGACCCCAAATACTGTCTTTATCATAGGATGGTCCATCATCCTACTGACAAGTGCTATGTCCTCAAGGACAGGATACAAGCCCTAATTGATGCCGGCGTCCTCACACTGAAGACGGAGCAGAAGAAAGTCACTGCCAATATGGTGACCCTTGAATTCGGCACAGCCCAAAAGGTCATGGTTCCTGACGGGACTTATCCAGCCCCCACACCGCGGTTGGAAGTCAAGCATTCTTCAGCCATAGCTAAAGATGACAAGGGTCTCGTCTCCTTGACATTGGAGACAGGGGAAGTTATGTGGATACACCCTGACCTCGTCCAAGACATACAGCGGACGTCGAAAGACTCCAGCAAAAAGGGCAAGTCCTGCAATGTCATCTCTGTCCTGCCAGATGATGACAACCTTACTTCGGCTTCCCTCAGTGATTCAGAAGGAGAAAAGCGTGCTTGCACAGCGCAGGCAGATGCGCCTCAACAGACGGGCACCCGGTCTGGAAAATCATACTTAAGGCAGTATGACAAGTCTACTGACGAGATACAACAGCAAACGACGTCAGTACCAATGCCGACATCCGCTCCAGTCCTGACCAAAGGGAGAGAGAAGCCTAAGGAAGTGCGGTTCGACCATGCGTTGAAGAAACCGTCAGTCCAAGGGTTAGCCACGCCCTTCCGCTTTGATATATTGGCTCACTTAGCCAATATCCCGGCTCGTATCACAATATACGAGCTCCTTCGTCTCTCTAAAGAGACAAGAGAGGCACTCAGAGATGCGTTAGCCAACTCAGAGTCCTTTCTGACATACATGCCTGAGGTTCCTGGTGATGAGATGCGGCCTTCCTGCTCAGAGTGCCATCACGCACAGTCAAAGGTGCCTGCTATTACCTTCACGGCGGAAGATATGCTTCTCAAAGACAACAAGCATGATCGACCTCTGTACTATACCGGATATATCGGTTCAACATGCATTGAAAGAGTACAAGTCGATCCGGGGTCTGCACTCAGCATCATCCCCAAAAGGCTCCTCTATTTTCTCGGCATACCATTGTACAGGTTGTCCGCAACCACCACTACAATATACGGTTTTAACGCAGGGAGCAGCCATCCGCTTGGAAAGATTCGGCTCCGCTGCAGAATCGGAAGCTTGAAGTCAGAAGTGACGTGCTATGTCATTGATGCTGACACATCATATAACTTGCTGCTAGGAAGACCTTGGATCCATGCCAACTGGATCGTTCCTTCCACTCTCCACCAATGCTTCAAATATGTTGAAGATGATGCGACAGTACGAACTGTCTTCGCTGAAAAGCAACCCTTCAAGGGGTGGAAAACTACTTCACCGACGCCCTCCTGTATCAAGAGGCCGACGGAACGCCTGCAGAGCCATTGCCAGACGATGATGAAAGTGGCAATGAGGCGGATTCAGAATCCGAAATAGGCATGCCAGGCATTTTGATTGGCGAACCAATTACAGCATGTTTCCTCAATGACCCCCAATGTAATACTCCTTCTGATGAAGAGGGTGAATGGGTAATTAATGATAATATCTCTTTTGATTATCCTGCGAGTATTGGGTCAATTAAATCCATCATAGAGGGCTCTCTGCACATGCCCATACATGAGCCAAGTTCGGCTACTACATCTGTGGAGGTTATAGAAGGGGCCACGCTGGTGATCCCCCCGTCCAAACAAGGTCAGTTGCCGATAATCTTCGGTAGAACCCAGCCACGGGGACCTGCAGCTACAGATTCAAGTTCGGACTCTGAAGCCCCACAGTTCTTCCATTATGCGCAACCGGCACGCCATATTATGGAGAAGATGGGATATGACTTGAAGCAGGCAGGCGGCCTGAACTTCGGAAAAGGAAGACGCGGTCTGATGCGTAATGCTGTCCCGAAAGGGAAACCTGCAAATTACTATGATAGTACACGCAGGGGATTGGGTTATGTTACACCCACATCATCAGTAACGGTTCAAGTCAAAGACGACGAACCAATTCCATCACGGTCGGACTCATCTGCCGAGTGGGACTCTGACGTCAGCATGGGAGGAATGTTCAACGGCCTCACTGTGAATATGACTTCAGGCAGTCAATCGGAACCTGCGGAAGCTGCTGATGAGGAACCTTGGGCCCAGCAATTGAGCCTCCAATGGGAAAAGCGGTTTGAGCTGTGCGAGCCGCCTACCGAAGACAAGGTGATGCAGGTCAACTTGGGTAGTCAAGATCACCCCAAGCCTATTTTCATAAGTGAAAGCTTATCACTTATCGAAAAGGAAGAATTGATAATACTCATAAAAGAGTATATAGATGTCTTCGCCTGGAGCTACGAAGACATGCCTTGACTTGATCCACAGGTCGCTATGCACCGTCTAAATATTAAGCCTGACGTCAAGCCAGTCAAGCAGCAACAACGTCGGTTCCGCCCAAATATCATGGAGGCTATTGAAGCCGAAGTCCACAAGCTCATTGCATGCGGCTTCATCCGAGAGGAACAGCATCCAGACTGGGTAGCTAACATCGTCCCCGTCCTCAAAAAGAACGGGAAAATACGGATCTGCATCGACTACCGTGATCTCAATACGGCCTGTCCCAAAGATGAATTCCCACTGCCGATCACTGATGTCATGATCGACAACACATGCGGGTTCGAAAGGATGTCTTTCATGGACGGCTTCTCAGGGTACAACCAAATCAAGATGTATCCTGATGACGAGAAGCATACTTCTTTCCGAACGCCATTGGGGGTATACTGCTACACTGTGATGCCCTTCGGACTGAAGAACGCCGGAGCAACCTACCAGCGCGCAATGAGCACGATCTTCCGCGATCACCTCCGGAAGACAGTAGAGTGCTATGTTGACGACATTGCTGTCAAAAGCCGCAGCAAAGATGAACATCTTCGCGATCTGAGAACGATGTTCGATATAATGCGGGCTCATCAGTTGAAAATGAACCCGACAAAATCCTTTTTAGGAGTATCCAGCGGCAAATTCCTTGGGTTCATTGTCACATCGAAAGGGATTCATCTGGACCCAGACAAAGTCAAAACCATCCAGGACATGCATCCACCGAGGAACCTCAAAGAGCTCAGAGGCTTACAAGGCAGGTTAGCCTACATCAGAAGATTCATAGCAAATCTATCGGGCCGCTGCAAACCGTTCACCCGTCTCATGAAAAAGGGTACTGCCTTCATATGGATCAAGCTTGTCAAGAAGCTTATGAAAACATTAAGAGGTATCTCACAAAACCTCTAGTCTTGGTGGCCCCTACATCAGGGAAACCATTCTTGCTTTATGTAAAAGCTCTGGATTATTCCCTCGGCGCCCTCCTCGCTCAAAAGGACGACAATGGCCATGAGCAAGCCATTTATTACCTGAGCAGGACTCTCATAGGAGCGGAATCTCGCTACAATCCTGTTGAGAAAGAGTGTTTAGCTCTCGTCTTTGCCGTTCAGAAGACACGGCATTATTTGGTTGGCCAGACCATACATGTCATCTCCAGAGTAAACCCATTGCGTCTTCTTATGACGAAGCCAGGATCATTGAACTCAAGATTGGCTAAATGGGCACTGCTATTGTCCCAATATGACATGACCTTTACCCCTCAAAAGGCGGTTAAAGGTCAAGCCCTTGCAGAGTTCTTGGCTGCGCATCCAGTTCCAAAACATTCAAAGCTTCACGAAGACATCCCTGATGAGGTCTTCGAATCTAATGCAACCTCAGTAGAGGAAGTGTGGCAGATGTTCTTCGACGGAGCATCACGGATGGGCCCCAAAGGCAAGATTATTGCCGGAGTGGGGGTTGTGTTCATCTCCCCACAGGATCATATCCTTCCCAGAGCATTCTCCTTGACAGAATCATGCTCTAATAATGTAGCGGAATACAATGTTCTGCTCATCGGTCTCCAGCTCGCCCATGGAAAGGGGGTACGCTACCTTGAAGCTTACGGCGATTCAAAGTTGGTCATCAGTCAAGTCAAAGGCGAATATGAAGTCCACCATGAGGACTTGGTGCCTTACTATCATACAGCCATCGAATTGGCTAGCTTATTTGAAGGCTTCTACATCGGGCATGTGTCCCGATCTCAAAACAACAAGGCAGATGCTCTCGCTGCATTAGCGACGACGCTAGCCTTACCGGCCGACACCGAGTATCACCTCACAGTCGCGACCCGGCATCTCGTATGCTCCAAGCATATGCTAAGGATCCAAGAGGTCCATAATATCTCCGTGGATCTTGAGCCGAGGGATTGACGCTTCCCTCTCATTGACTATGCTCTGCACGGTCTGCTTCCAGACGATTCTAAAGAAGCGGCTTCCATCAGACGAAGGTCGCTCCGTTTCTACTATGATCCCACTTTGAAGACACTCTACCGTCGTTCATATGATGGTATCCTCCTCCGTTGCCTTTCCCATTCAGAGGCACAGGAAGCGCTCCAAGAAGCGCACGACGGCACTTGTGGAGCTCATCAGCCAGGTCCAAAGCTCAAAGACAGGTTGCATAGGCTGGGATATTATTGGCCAACTATGATAGCCGACGCCATCCAATATGCACGAAGGTGTAAGGCGTGCCAGGTCCATGCAGACTTCATACACCAACCTTCGGAGTTGCTCCACCCTACTGTTGCTTCATGGCCATTTGAAGCATGGGGAATCGATGTCGTAGGGCCAATCAGTCCCTCTTCGGCAAGAGGTCACCGGTTTATCCTGGAAATAACCGATTACTTCTCAAAATGGGCAGAGGCCATACCGTTGGCCGAAGTTAAAACCTCCAATCTGGTTAGCTTCATCAAACACCATGTCATCCATCGATTTGGTGTCCCCAGGCGGATCATCCATGACAATGGTCCCCAATTCGTAAGCCAAGGGTTCTATCGGTTCTGCGATAAATACCGAATTCAGAATGTGGCTTCAACCGCCTACAATCCTGCCGCCAATGGCTTGGCAGGAGCATTTTACAAGACGATCATCAAGCTGCTCAAGAAGTTCGTCTCCTCGAATAAGCGAGATTGGGACGAAAAGCTGGGTGAATGTCTCTGGGCTTACCGGACCACAGTTCGAACACCGACAGGCAATACGCCTTTTTCCCTGGTATATGGGTGCGAAGCAGTTATCCCATTGGAAATCCAGGTGCCATCATTGCGGGTAGCCTTGACTACTAAGATGACATCAGAAGACAATGATCGCCTGCGTCTTCAAGAGCTCGAAGCCCTAGACGAGAAGCGGCTACAAGCTCAGCAACACATCGAGCTATATCAGGCTCGGATGTCAAAAGCCTTCAATAAGAAGGTCAAGCAGAGAGTCTTCCAGAAAGGGACCTGGTCTTAGCCGTCAGACGACCGATGATCATGACGCACAAGACCAAAGGTAAATTTCAGCCTAAATGGGAAGGACCGTTTGTAATAGAAACAGTCTATTCAAACGGGGCATACCGCCTTATGAATGCAGGTGGTGACCTACTCATGATGCCGATCAATGGCAAATTCTTAAAGAAGTATTATCCTTAATCGAGGATCTTGCTCTCGATCAAGTTAACATTACACCTCTGATCGAGATCCGCGCGTCCGGAATGCGCACAAAGAGAGCCTCTCTCTTTCTCCAAGCATATCAAACCTGTTGATAGCTGGGGGTTTGCTAAAAATCCTAAGGGACCTGCTCCCATTTGATTCCCTCTCCAGAATCACTTACCAATTCTCATCCATAGAATGGTAGGACCACATATATTCCGCTGTTACGTTAACATTAAACCTATGACAGCAGTTCCCTCATTCCTCCTCGTGAGAACGAGACCTCCAAAATCACCTACCAATTCTCATCCATAGAATGGTAGGACCACATATATCTCACTGTTATGTTAACATTAAACCTATGACAGTGGTTCCCTCGTGAAAACGAGACCTCATCACTCATTGTTGAGCTTGGTGGCTTCTCAACCAGTTATGTCATTGCGACCTCTGAACTGGCAGATAGCCAAGTCTCATCTACCATTGAGCTTAGTGGCGTCTCAATTGGTTACGTCATTGCGACCTCTGAACCAGCAGACAGCTAAGTCTCAATCTTGAGCCCTGTTGACATTTACAAAAGACAGGTCTCGATATTTGTCGACATCTACAAAAGACAAGTATCACCTATTTTGAAGCTTGGTGGCTTCTCAACCAGTTATGTCATTGCGACCTCTGAACTGGCAGATAGCCAAGTTTCATCTACCATTGAGCTTAGCGGCGTCTCAATTGGTTATGTCATTGCGACCTCTGAACCAGCAGACAGCTAAGTCTCAATCTCGATGCTTGCTGACATTTACAAAAGGCAAGTATCTCTCCTTTTAGCCCCGCAAAGGGCTGACCTCGAGACTGGCGACGTCCCATTCGGTTATGTCATTGCGACCTCTGAACCAACAGACAGCCATGCCTCATTATCCAAACAAACAAAGACGACAAAAGAAAGAATTTTTATTAAATCCAAAAGGATGGGATACATGGAGGAGCCTATAGGCGTACATGATAAGATCGGATCCGATCTCCGAGCGAAGCTAGCCTCGTCCTCCTGTCATCAGCAGCCTGGGCCAGCGCCTGTGATCTTAGCTCAGCCTCATCGAAGTCCACCGCCTGAGCCAGACGAGCCTCGACCTCCGCCAAAGTCGCCCTCTGTGACGACTTCTGCCGCGCCAGTTCCTCACCCCGAGCCCTGAGCTGCTCAAGCCGCGCAGTCTCTTCATGACGCATCTGCGTAGCTTTGGATAAGAGGAGATTTGCCTTCCGGATCATCTCTTCGGCCCTCTTAACCTTATCTTCGGCATCAAGAAGAGCACTGGTGGAAGCGTCAATTGCACTCCCAACCTCTACTTGCTCTGTCTCCAAGGACTTCAAGTCAGAGGAGATAGCCTCAGCAGCCTCTTGAGCGGCGAGCTGAGCCTCGCGCCTTTGGGCAACAAGACGTGTGAGCCGTTCATCAGCCAAAGACGCTGCGTCTGAACGATAGAGGCGGCGCCATTCCTCCACGTCCTTCTCAAGGTCATCTACCAGGAGTTCCAGAGCAGTAGCTTGATGGTACCCCTCAAAGTCCCGGATACACTTAATGCCACGGGAGAGGACCATCTTCAGCTTCGAGAATGGCACAGGCGAGCCCTTCAAGACTAGACCGATAGTCTGCTCCAAACTGTTATAGAAGCTGTCGACCAGATTACTAATGAAGTCATTCTCAGCTTCATCAACCCTTGAGACAACCTCGGAGCAATCTACCATCCCAGTCGACACCGCCGCAGAAGAAGAAGCGGGAACATCGACAGCAGCAGGGCAAGCCAAAGGTGACCTCGGCGGAGTTCTCAGCGACACCAGCACGCCAGCCACCGCGGAGGTAGGACTGGCAACCACCTCCTGAGCAGCAGGCTCGACAATCAAAGTCGGGGAAATAGGGTCCACGATCACCCTCAGCCCCGCACTGGGCAAAATTGCCGGCACCTCACTCGGTGATGTGATTGGGAGTGAGGATACCTCCGGGACTGCCGCCCCTTCAGCCTCTCGCCTTTCAGCTGACGTGGGCTGATAAGAAGGCAAGTCGCCATACAACACGTCCAACATAGCAACATTCGCCGTGGACGAAGCATTCAACTCACCCTCTGACCTTCCAGGGGAATCCTCCGGCTCCTTCAAAGCCGACGCATCTTGAGGCCGAACACCTACAACAAAGCCATGGTCAAAAAGCAGATGCAGTAAACAAGAGGAGATCAAGAGGTTGTCATTTTACCGAAGGCTGATGTTACTTCGACAGCCTCATCAGTCTCTAGGGGTTCCATCGCGAAGTTCTTGCCAGAATCAACGCGGATAGCCGGCCTGCTCGCCGATTCCTCCGCAGACCACCCGATAGAGCTGGATGCCATAGGACTTCCTTTAGAAGTCCCAGCGCCCGAGAGGCCAATGTCGGCCGCATCACCTCCAGATTCCTCCGAGCGAGTAAAGGAACCAGCTGCAGCTCCATAAGCGAATAGAGGATCATACTGGTCCCCTTGCTCCCCATGCTCCTCAGCTCCTGCAACAAAAAGCAAATGATGAGTTATTCAAAGTGCGCTGAAGGCATATTAGATGGGGCCAATCTTACCAGTAGTCGGTTCAGCAACCGACGGCTCAGCCACTAATGGAGCAGCAGAAGGAAGCGCAGTAGAGGGTTCGCCCTCTACCACAATTGTAGGAGCATGGCGACGGGGCCTCTTCGCCGACGACTTCCTACGGGATCCACTCCCACGCTTCCTCTTGAAGTGGACATCAGAATCCTCTTCTTCCACTTCTTTCACATGTCGTGGGGGAGCTGTCCCCACTACACCAAAACCGGCTTCACGAGTATCAGCTTCATGGGCATCAGCCCTCGTCTCGCCTCGAAGCGAGGGCTCCCCGCATCAGAAGCCCCGCTGTCATCTACAGCGATGAACTCCTCTATGCCAGGAACACCGACTCGTTTGCCCTCCATCTTATCAGAAGCCTTCTGCCTCATCCGATGAGAAATTAACTTCACACCCGAATGATTGGCATTAAACCCAGCAGGTGTGGAGTTCGAAGCCGCATACCATTGGCAGAAACACAGGGTCGTCCAAAGGCCGGGATCCCTCAGCGGCGTGCGTAGCCATGCTCCAGTGCCATCCGCGGTAAAGAACCGCCAAGCACGAGCCCCATCAATGAGGCTCCCCATGAAAGCCAGGTCCGGAATGGGTTGCCCACATACAACTGGTCATACCCAAATTGGCGGGCAAACCGGCTCGGGACGTAGGGCTCCAGGTAGCAGGTATCCCCACTCCTGTACAGCAAATGCGAGGGCCGGATACAGACCAGCCACTCGAAAACACCCCGATTCATGGGAGACCGACCTGACTCCACATCATGGAATTCCTCGTTGTATCCTGCACCCCGCAGGCGAGGAAAACAACGGAACAGGCTATAAGCGTCATAACGACGCACTAACTTACGGGCCTCGGCCACATAAGTTTTCTGCCACGAACGGCCTTCAAAGCGACGGAGAAGCGCCGTTTGAACACCCTGCGGAGGGTCTTTCCCAGCTCCAATCAAACTGGGGCAGTGCAAGGCGAACCACGCCATCAAGTAGGTGTACGGTAAACCTACCCTAGGATTGGGTCCGTCACAAGGCAGGACGGCACCCTTCCCTCGCCTTAACGCCATTGGCCTGCAGAAAGCCTCCGTCAGTGCACGAAGGCCCCTCTGAATACAACACACCATGGCCGGGAGAAGACCCAGACGGTGGCCATGGACCAAGCGGACGGCAGACAGCAGCACATTCGGGTGGACGATGTCACCCGAAGAAGAAGGCACGACACACTTCTTTAACCAGATGGTTAAGAAGCCGGCCAGCAACGCCTTGCGAGACATAGGCCGACGGGCCTGATGGTGAAAGCTCCGAAGAACATCACCCTTCCCGAAAGGACCATCATCTTCTGCCACGACGATGTCCTTTTCAGCATGCACCTCCATCCTTGCCAAGATGTCTTCTTCAGCAACTCCGCAATGAGCTGCCTCAGGCGCACTAGTCATATCCGGGAACAAGTAGTTCCCCCAGCTCTTCAAGCTCTTCGAGCTACCCTTGCCACCAGTGTGGATGCTGGAACAAATGTGCAAGTGACACATCAATTCCCGATATGTCTCAAGCAAAGCAGGCTCTTGCTTCTCCAGGAGAGCCAACTCCGCCTCACAGGGAAAGTACTCTTCGTACGGAAGAGACCCGAAGGGCAAAGCAGAGATCTCCCGCATCTTGTGCAGGGCCATGCCCAACTCACCAACCGGGGTGAAGAAAGTCCCCAAGGCCGGGCAGTACAACTCAAGGATGGCGTAGAAGCACGCCACCTTCATCTCAATGCCGTAGCAGGTCGCCCTGACGGCCTCATGGAGGTTTAACCTCTCTAAGTCCCCCTCAAAATGAGTGAGGATATAGTTGGTCAACTCCACCCACCACGACCTAGGAGGGTGGACCCAACCGGGAGTCCTGAAATCGGTGGCAGGGTAGTTCCCGTCAACTTCGCAGAACTGAGTGCCAAAGGTCGGCGCCGCAGCTGGGTTCTCTCCTACTGGAAGGTCCCGCGATACCTTCCCAGGGTATAGCCCCATTATGCTACGAGGATGGCCCGCCCTCGAATAGCCGGACTGGAATGTCAACCTCCCGACACTCACAGACTCGGCATTTAGGCTCACGCCCCACGCCATCTTCCGAGCCTGAGTCACGCTCGCGAAGGAAGACAAAGCAAAATGCCGCTTAGTGGACGGGAGATAGAATCTCTCGCCGTCCAACTGGAAGATCCACTGGCCTTCACCGACCTGCAGCTGGCGATCGGGATCAGGTGCAGCATCCCAGAACATGAAGTCAGGCTTTCTGTAAGCCTGACGGTCGATATCTTCAAGCGGAGCCGTAGTCAAGATTCTCCGCATGGCCTGCGGACGACCGTCCTGGATGAGCGTATCCCGTACAAGGGAGCTCGGCTCGCTGAACAATGAAGCATGCCCATAGAACTGCAAGCTGATGTTTCCGCCTGCTCGACTGGCTAGACCGAACAGACTGTTCTGGAGGCCGGAGGCGTAATGTACTGCAAAAATAGAAATGAGCTATGATTAGTTCACCAATCAAGTGGATGCGAAAGCATAAAAATTCACTAAGGCATAGCCTCGCCCAGCAAGCAGAGCCTGCAAGGCGATAGTGTTGAAAAAGCTTCGCTTCATGGATAAGACTGCATCTTTGCAGAAAATATCCAAAGCGCCAACTTCGCTTAAAGCAGGAAGTGGCATAGCCCTAAGGGCTGACGTCATCAAAAGGACATCATGGTCAACAGTCGTCCTTCGTGGCCACGACTGAAGGAACAGACCCATATCTTGTTCCTCAACAGGATGGAGACTGCCCAAGCAATGGCTTCCTACGGAAGCCTAAAAGAAGAACTGTTCAGTTCTTACTTCCCTGGTGCAAGGAAAATAGGGAAGTTCAGGGAAACGAGTTCCCTAATGAGGATAGATCCCATTCGATCGTCCTAAATAGCCAAATGACTGGTTCCAAAGGAAAAGAGACCTCGGTCTCCAATCAGACAGGAAAATTCCTTACCGGTGACTGGTCGCTCGATGATCGGAGGAGGAAGGCCCTCCGCCGCAGAAGTCGCCGCTTCCTTACCCGCTCGTCTTTTGGGCGCCATTAAGAACTGCAAAAGTTCTCGAAGTACTCTGAAGCAAAGGAGGAAGAAGGAGAGGAAAAGACAGAAATTTCTCTGAAAAAGGAGATCTTTTCCATGTTCAGCCCGATCGGGCTTTTATAGGCCAATCAGCGCCTGAAACGAGGCCTCGAAAAAAGGGCCCATGCCGCCGTTTCGAATTAATTCGAAACAGCGCCCGAAGCGCCTTCCCGAGAAGCGCCGGTTCAACTCTACTAAGAGTTAACTTCGCACTAGTGCAAAAGTGCGGACTTCGCACAGTCCTTCAAGGGCTTCGCCGAGAGGCCTACCTTAGCCCTCTAAAAAGCGTGCTGCTCGCGGTACACACCAGTCTCGCGAAGATCATTCGAAGGAAGGACTATGTCCTTAGCTCCGCACACAGTCCAGCCCAGCAATGGCCGAACTCCCAATGATAGCAAGCAAAAATCTAATGAACAAGAGATGAACTTTCATTGATAGAAAGGGTACATTTGATATTACATCAAAGTTGTGCTTCATATAACACACCAAGTTGCCTAACAAGGCCATTTGCATAAAAGGCATACAAGCGGTTTTATCTGCTCCCAGGCCGGACCAACGGGACAGGAAGGGCCTTCCTCCTGCATAAGGCCGTAACCAGTGGTGCCGCAAGGACACGGTCATTTTTCTCCACAAAATGGCAGATCTTGCCAGGCCATTTTTGTTGAAGCCTGGCAATAAAAACCTATCGCCGCCAACACGATAGATCACGTATAATGGGAATCGACAGTGATACCAGTGATCTAACAGGCGCGATGCCCACTTTTCCGAAGTGGATCGCCATCAAAGGCTACCAAAGTTGAAAGTCGGCAATGATGCCGGCGATCCCACAGGCGACGCCCATTATCTTGAAGCGGATCCTCTCCGATAAAGGTGGCAGCCAGCCTCACCTCAGAACGAATCATCACGGATAAGAGGCTGCCAACAGCCTCTGGGACGCGCACCCGCTGCCCCGAGTTGTTCCTCCTGCTTAAAAGTAGAGCTTCAACCGGGAAAGCATAAGGCAATTTCATGGTTTCTTCCATCAAGTTACCAGACTGGCAAGCATAGCTCACTGCAAGGCAAATTGGAGCAAGTTAGCAGTCAAGCACAGAAAGAGCTGCAAAAATTTTAAGTCAGATTCTTGGGCGGCAAAGCAATCCGACTTCAGCAGAGGACAAGCTCCGCCTGCACAGCAACTAATAGACTAGCTCAGCAAACGCCAAGTCCTAGCCTCACCTCTATGGCAAAGTCAGACACAGTCTCAACATTCACCAATATGGTAAGGCTGGCTCAACCTTTGAAGAGACCAAGTCCTAAGTTCTGCCTGTGTAGCGGACTTAACATGCAGTGATCTTTCTCTGATTAAGTCAAGATGGTAGCTTCACAGGGAAGCTGTGCTGAAATTCTTCTCTGCAGATCAGCCAAGTGCAAGATGAAGAGCAAGGGAAGTCAATCCCTAAAGCAGCTGTCAAAGCTAAACCAAGGGAGATGAATTCCCTAAAATCGGTGAAGTCGTTGAACGATCAAGACTTACTGGTCCTTGGCCGGGTGGCAACCAAAGTGGGCTTTCCCACTAATTCAGAGATCTGAGTATCTCTCACAACCAAGAGAAGAGAAGAAAGGCAAAACATTTCTCTTCAGAGGACCTCAAGTGTCCTATTTATAGGCCCCATGGCCTGAGTGCGACCACCCCAAGCGTGGAAGCACGAGCGCATTCAAGGCATTTATTGCGCCTTGATGGAAGGGACGGTTTTCCCTTGAAACCGTGCAAAGGGAGAAAACGTCTCCCTCATAAAAGGCACTTATGACGCCTTGAAGAAAGGGAGTATCCTCTCTTGGAAACGTGCAAATCGGAGAACATCTTCCTCGATTGGCGCAAAAGAAGGAATGATCCTCCTCGTAACCGCCCCAGGCAGTTGGCTTTGAAAAGGCAACAGGAGTTCCAAAGTGAACTTATTTCTTGGAAGCCCAGACGCGGAGCTACCCCGACGCGAAGCTACTCGCGAACCAGTGCAATTCTTCGGCGAATTCATCCCAAAGCAGGATTGAAGGCGAAGCTGAACTCAACCATCATGGCGACGTTCATACTCCACATACTATCACAGCAGTTCAAAGTGTTTCGGAGTCTGAGCTATTGCAGACTCTCGAAAACTTTGAAGGGGGTCTTGTTGACACTTAAAAAAGACAAGATTCTCATTGGTCCGAACAATGTCTAGCGACAGACAAGCTGAAGACCAGTTTCCACCCACCTCCAAGGGACAAGGAAGCGGTTTGGACTCCACTGATCAGCAAGCAGAACAGTGAACCCGGATTGTTTCTAAACAGACCTCAGCAGGTCTAAAATGCTAGCATTTAGCATTACATTAGCCCAAGGAGATAGCCTCGTTTGAGAGGCTAGCATCATCCAGAGCATCGCCAGGAAGCTAACTGATAGCTTCGCCGAAAAGCCTCTTTTCGGACCTCGCCAAGAGTTGCCTCTAGCTCCGCTATGAGCTTCAAAGCGGGCAGCTCCGCTATTAGTTTGCTATGGTCAACCTTTGACCAATCAAATCTCCTGATAAGATCGGATCCAAGCAAATCAAATCCAATCGGGATTCAAATATGGCAGGTGATTGCCGCAATCTCTTGACTCTCTTGAAACGAGTAAGAGGATCAGAGAAAATCCTTCAACGATATGGAAGGGATCAAAACAAATCGGAAAGATCAACCGACTTGCCATTTTCTAGCTCCGCAGAAGCTATCCTAGCCTCGCAGTAAGGCTACTTTCCAGATTTAAACAGATTCGGTTCAATCTGTTTCCATATCTTCAAGGGGACGATTATACCCTTGCTCTCCCTATAAATAGCCCGCCAGGGGCACAAGGGGAGAGGGCATCCAGAGATCGGCGATCAATCAAAGTGGGCTTCTGCTCCCAAATCAATCCTCTGCTGATCAGGAGAATCGGACTTCTTCATAACGCACCGTGCGTTCTCTAATTCAGAGACCTTTCAGGAGAAATACTTCTCTTTTCAGGGTGGTGATACCCTAGCAACCTCTTTTCCTCAAGGAATCTCCGGAACCAGGCGAGAAGGAATTCCTCACAGAAGGCGGTTTTGAGAAGTAGCAAGAGGGTTCTACCAATCCTCTATTCTCTGATTCCCGGAACCAGGCGAGAAGGGAATCTCATCGCTCGCATCGTCAAAGGGACAAAGTGGTCGCGCGCTGACCAGACTCCTATCGGCACACTTCTCCAGAATCTCTGAGGAGATCTACTTGTAATCTTTTTGAGAATACTTGTAATTTAGCTCCCCAAACTCTTTTTTTTTTTTGTAAGTTTTCCCCTTTGCAAACTAATGGAAAACACCTTTAGGACCCAAAAGATTTGGGTACCAAAAGACATGCCAAACTTGATTACTGCAGGTGTGTCGTCTTCCTCCAAGACTTAGGGGGAGATGGTGCCCGGGTGGTGGATGCATCAACACTCAACGAACACATCGTCGCTTGCATCACTATCGAAGAGGCACCCATTTTTGAAGAATACCTATGGTTTGGTAACTTCTTCATATAAAAATTTCTTTTTATATACATAGGATTGCTAGTTATACTTTTGTGATATTGTGTCATATGTAAACTTGCATTTCCATTTGTTTGTACCTTTGCCATGATTGAGAATATATTCATGTTTCTTTGCCATATGTTATTTGTCCATATATCAAAATTTTGTTAAATGTTTTATATGAATTTTGTCAAAATTTATTTAACCAAATTAAGCAAATAAATAGAGATGGCAATTGCGCGCCTCAACTCTTATCTAGAGGAATGTCGAGGAGAAGTTCAGAACCCTTAACGGGGTATTCGGCTTCAACATCTCTTATTTATCGCTTAATAAAAATATATAGAGATATAAATATGAATAATAATCAATAAAAATGAATATAAATTTTTTTTTGGTTTTTCATGCCAAGAAGAATTTAAATTGTTTCAACATCATTTTTTATGATTTTACAATAAATATGTACTTTTGTGGTTAAAAGAAAATAAAATTAAAAACCCTAAGTGTAAAAACAGTTTTCTAAATAAAAATTTATTGATAATAAAAATTAATAAGTAAATAAAATAAAATTTTTATTGTTTTTTTCATGCCAAGTAGTAATTTCAACATTCTTGTTATTAGAAGAATATTTGTTTTTTATTAAAAGAAAATTAGATTAAAAAACCCTATTTTAAAAACTATTTTGTTCACTGTTTTTCAGCTTATACGGCGACCGGCCGGTCGACCGAGTTGGCCTGGCATAGGCCCGGTCGACCGACCCAGTCGACCGATATAGCCTGGAAGTTTTTCTGCTCGAAGCCGGTCGACCGGGCGGTCGACCGACTGAAACCGAGGTTGCTCTCGGTTTCCACCGGTCGACCGGGCGGTCGACCGGGTGTCGAGTTTGCTGTTTTTTACCCGGTTTATATAAAGCTCTAACTCCCTTTTCCCTCATTCTCACCGCATCCAACCTCTCCTCTCTCATCATCTCTAAACCCTAGATCAATTCCAAACCCCCTCTTGCTCTCCCAACTTCAAATTAGTTTCACAAAAATTGGGATACGGAGTTTCAGGCTCCAGATCTACTCTCCTTCTTGAGGATTTCTCTTATTTTTCCAGTGATTTCAAGGTATAAGCTTTTCCTTTAGATCCTTCAATTTTCCTTGTTTAATTTCATATCTTTTTGCTTAGATCTTGTATTAATCTTGATTATCCTTCAACCATGTCCAAAAGAAATAGATCTGAAAAGGGGAAAACTTCTCAATCCTCATCCTCCCCTTTTGTATCACAAAATGCATCATATAGACATATCATTATTTCATTAAAAATGTGAACTCTGGTAGATCTTGTGCTTAATGATTTTGAACATCTAAATCTAGCTTCTATTTTGAGATCCAGTTCCTTAGAATATTTTGTCAAATTAGGGAACCTGTTTATCCTTCCCTAGTGCAGTATTTTTACTCAAATCTCACCTTTGAATCAAACCATATAAGATCCAAAGTTTTGGGCAGAGATATTGACATCACCCTTCAAGAATTTGCACATCACCTTTACCTCTCCTGTGAGGGGGAAGACATCTATAACCTTGACTTACATGATTTTGTTTATCCTGACGGTGAGTCTGCTCACACCGCCTCCACATTACTTCATGATGATGATAACCCCGGTCTAGTTAGGAACGAGGAGGTGAAGTACTACACTCTCACCGCCCAGGTCCTGGCCAAGATCGTGTTCTATAACCTCCTGCCAAAATCAAGAGAATATAGTCATGTTAGGGGTTCTGCTCCTCTTATCATCTACTGCCTTCTGCGAGGCATTAGAATTAACATCCCTAAGCTCATCATCAGTTATATGACATCTGATCATCTTCTTGTCCCAAACTGGCACTTGCCTTTTGGGATACTCATTACACATCTTTTGAAGCAATTAAACTTTGATCTTTCCTCTGAACGGTCGGTTGAACCGTCAGTTGACATCAACAGCACCCTCCTCAAGAGGATGCGTGCTAGGGAGCGTCCTCCTGCTCCTCAGCCGCAGCCTATCTTCCCTGCTGTTCATGTCCCTGGATCCTCCTCTGGCTCTTATGCTCCCTCCGATCCCTATCTTGCCTTATCCTCTCAGATGCAGGAGCACCACCAGCAGCTTTCTGTTAAGATGACTGCGCATCGCCAGCAGATTTCTGCTGAGTTAACTGCGCATCGCCAGCAGATTTTCGCAGAGATGACCGAGCATCACCAGCGGATGGAGCAGCGTTTGGATGCTGATCTTAGCTATATCTGTGATTCCATGCGCTATATGCATGACTGTCTCGGCGGCATCTACCAGAAGTTTGATTGGCCGCTTCCTCTTCCTTCTGATCGTTCTCAGCCACTTCCTTCCACCGGCCCTCCATTTCCCGCCAGGACTCCTTCTGTTCCACCACTGATTGGTAGTCAAAAGTGCATTTTTATCATCATATTTACCATCACATTTTCATATTTATTCATTTAATTCTGCACATTTATTAATAATTTGTAATTTATTGTGTGCAGGCCTCGAATAATTATTTTTATAATAAATAAAGCCTAATGAAGCCCAAAAGCCCATATTTGAAGCCCAAGAGTAAAAGTGCAAATATCAATTGTCAAAGTGCAATTATGCAAGGGCTAAAGTTGCAATTATTAAAGATGAGAGAAGGATAGAATTCTACCCAACCCTAAACTCTTGCAGGATGAGGATAAAAGCCAAAGAGAGTGCAAAGATAAAATTCAAAGAATTCGGATTCAGACTGTACACGTTTTAGTGTTTAAATCATAACTTTTGCTACAGTTATGAAAATCCGATGATTCAAGATGCTCCAGAAAGAAGACTTGAAGACCTACAACTTTTATGTTGATCAAACTTTCCAATTCAATCCGTAGATAAGCTGATTTCGGCGATCAACATGATAAGAAGTTGCAGGACAGATTTGAATTTCTGGAGATAAGATCTTTTTGGGAGAGTTGTACTAGGACTCTACATCTTCCAACACCTATAAATATCCCTGCAGATGCAACACAGAGAGTACACAATCCAGCAAAGGGCCAAAGTTTGGATTTTTAGGGTTTTTCTCTTTCTTCTAGGTTAGATTTCGTTTTCTTTTTATTTTCAAGAGAGGGAGATGGCTATGTTGAGGGTGACACTGATGTATGCTTCTCTTCTCCATTGTATCAATTAATGAAGGTAATTTTTGCTTTTATTTATTTGCTTTAATTTTCTTTTTGTTCTCTTTTTCTTTTCTACGTTATTTCTTTTGATCTGTGACGAGCATACAAGCGATTACCGAAGCACAAGTACACCAAAGATTGGTGGTACCAACGATATTCCATGGAGATGTTCTCCTCCTCGAGGCGTATCAACTCATACTTGCCCAAGGCTTGATGACCTAATGCGATAGCGGACTGAGATCGATCCTATGCCTTATGCGTTCATGCCTCCGAAATAAGGTAGAAAGTGTTAGGTTTTCACATATTTTCTCCTACCAAGGTTAGTTTTCTTTTCTTCTCTTTTATTTTATTTTTGTAGATTAAATACAACATCATCTCCATATTCTTTTCTACCACCCATTGTAAATACCACTTTTCATTGTAAATACCATCGTGACTAACAAATAACTAAAAAGATAAATTTTTAGAGAAACTTGCTTAACGCTTCCATCGCAGTCCCTGGATCACGACCCGCATAGCCCTGCTACCGCGGATTAGAACTGAGAACCTCACACTATTATTTCCAAAATCTAATATCCTTATTTTTGTGTGCAGGAAAAATCAGTCAACAAATTGGCGCCGTTGCCGGGGAGGGACGGTAAGTTTATCTCTAAAACAAAATTTAATTTTTAACTAATTCTTTATTCTTTTCTGTTTGCAGGTTTGGAGAACAGGAAACAGAAACATAGCAGCAGCAGTGGACATATTGCTATTCTGTGCCTCTGCCCTCGAAGGCAGAGCACCAGAACCCACTGTTTTGCCGCGGATCCGCGGCCAGAGCCGCGGAAACGCGGCAACAGTGGTGAATTACTGATCCAATTTTTTGCAGGGTGCTTCAAGTTAAAAATTCTGCTTTCTGCTCTGTTCTGATTTGTTCTGTGATATACCTGTAAATTGCTAATAATTCAACAGTAAATTATTGGTTGTTAAAAATAAAATTTGATTAGACGTTTGCATATTAGGCACGTGTCTTTTCAAATTTTTTATTTACTGTTGAAGAGTGCTGGAGACGCAAGGTACGTACGCATTGCATGTAGAATAGGACTCATCCCTTGGTTGATTTTCTGCTTTGAGTGACTCTTATCTGTTTATCTTGTACACTTGCACTAATTCATCTTAAGGGCATAACCCATTAACAAGATAAGGTGGGGATTTCATCACCCTTCCTTAGCCCAAAAATCATATCCCGAGCACTCACTAACCCAAGCCTAACTAAAAAAATTAGTAGACGTTGGCCCTAGGGACATCTCGGACTCAATAGGAGATTATCCTAAGGGGGAACAGTGCTGGAAGTTGACTCTTGTCAAATCAGTGTCTAGGAAAGGGATTGAGGGCCGAAAGCCCGAAGATTGGTGGTTATTTAATTAAGGAACGTCTTTGACGGAAAACCTCCCACCACTCTTGCCCTGACCTGGCTGATTAACTTGTGGTCAAAGTCTGCACCCAACCTCCTGTGGACGGTCTAACCAGTTAGGAGTCGTCTAGGTCATAGGTCTACCCTAACTTAGGTTAGAATTTTTCTTTTTTTGTTTGTTTATTTGTTTGTTGTGTTGTGTTGGTGTGATATGGCATATAAGAATAATTCCAATTTTAATCCATATTACACCCCTAACTATTATTCGGATATTACCAACCCGGCATACCCTAACTTTGACCAATCTAGTGTGCCGGAATGGTCTTATCCGAATGAATATAACCCACACCCCCCATCTTATGACTATAATTTCCATAATAATTTCAACTCGTCACAGAGTTCATGGGGTTTCGAGTCCCCGAGTCTAATTCTCAACCAAATTGTCCTCCATATCCATCTAGTCCACATTCTTCCCAAGATTCATACTCAGATCCACCCATTCAGAATAGAAAACCATCTATCGGGGAAATGATGAGTATGCACGAGTCCAAGCAACAACCACCATCAATCTTAGACATGATGATGCGTGAGTCCACCGATTCACAACTTCATCACGATCTCACTTCCTCTTTCCAAATCCAATTCCAAAAGAGGCTTGAAGCCATGACTCAGGCTAGATTAGCTCGCGAGCATGATTTAGATATGATGGTTCAATCTTTGCGTTCTTACAGTTCGGCAAATTCTGATATCGCTGACCACTCTCTTAGAGCCGACGAACCAAGTTGCTTTGGACAACAAGATTCTATTTCAGTACCATCATGTGAACTTGCCGAAACTTCAAAATCTGATAACTTGGCAAGTTTTTCCTTTCATGAATTAGAACTTGAACATGAATATGATCATGATCCCCAACTTGATGATTCAGTTTTATTTCCTGATTCAATAATGACTCCAGTGTCTCCACCTGATTTCACTTTTCCCGAGTCAACATTGGATCCTATTCCAATTCATCATGAAATTGAATCACCCATTTTAGAAGATCATATTAAACTTGACCTAGATTCTCACAATCTCTTTACTTCTGAAACAGATTGTACAATTCTGACGGAAGATGTTGACCTTAGTTTTGAAGAATTGTATGGTGATGAGCTAGAATTCCTTAATATTGGAAGTAAAGAGATATCACCCATATTAGGTCACATTCCATTGTGGGAAGAAGATTGTGGACTTGAGTTTCAATTTCTTGACTTGGACTCAATTCTTGAACCTAGCCCGACTCCTGAGCCCTTATTTGATTTGAGCATCTTCCTTGAGTCGGTATTCGTTCCCGTACCTATAATGTCCAAGTCGATAATTCCATCTTTCCATACTCCATTTTGGGACAAGGCGGTTGACACAATTGACTCTGAAATTTATTATGAAATTTGAAAATTTGATGGGGTGGAAATTTTAAAAAATGATCACACATACATTTTCGTGGGTTATACAAGAAAAATTTTTGGTGGGTTCCTCCATGAAATACTATATTATCTTGATTGGGTAGCAACGCTTGGCCCAATTAGACCACCACCGGAACCACCCCCTAAGGTAATTTTCTGCCTTCCCTTGTTCTGTTTCATGCATATATGCATTCATTCATACATTGAGGACAATGCATGAGATAAGTGTGGGGGTGGGCTTTACTAACATACTAACATAGGTAGACACTAACAAAATTTGACAAAATTTGCTAAAATTAAAAAAAAATGTTATAAAAAGGACAGTATTTTGACTTATTTTTTGAAAGAAACCTAAGTTAGTTTTAAGGATTAGGAAAATCATGATTAGGATTTCTAAAAACTTGGTCAAAATAAATAAATTGTTTAAATTTTTAGGTATAGGAGAGAAATTGAATAAATAATTAGTCTTGATTTTTACCTTAATGAAATATGCATACCAAATGCATATCTAGGATTCTAAGACAAAGACCTTGTGCTTCATAAAAAAAAAAGAGAAAAAAAAAAAGAAAAAAAAATCACCAATTAAGCTGATACATGTGCCTCAAGAAGCATAAGTATTCATGCCTAAAGGTGAGTAAATAAAATAAAGTCCTTAGTTTTGGGGCCTAGTTCACTCGAATTTGAGTCCGCGGGGTGTTTTCTCACCTGGTGCCCTAAAGCCAACCGGTTTGGGAGTCATCGACTTTAAGTTCGTTACATGGGTGGATTAGAAAGCCTAAGAAGACTAAGAAATATAATATATGTATTAACACATCTAATAAATCAATTAGTTAGGTATGAGGGCCTCAAGAAGCCTTGATGCTTATACGAAAGAAAATTAGATGAGTTATACATGCCAAAAAAAAAATTATATTAACACATCTAATAATCAATTAGTTAGGTATTAGGGCCTCAAGAAGCCTTGATACTTACACGAAAGAAAATTAGATGCAGTTATAAAAATAATAAAGAGGCATGAGAGTCCAAGTTAAGGAATTCCTAGTAAAAATATAAGGATGCATATGATTTTTGGTAACGAAAAAGACTATATTAGAAATTCAATTTAATTCTTACCTAAAATGGAAAACAATTAACTTTATTAAGACTAAGTTTAAAGAATGAATAAAAATGAGGATCCTAAAACTTATAGACTACTTAGTCTCTTCAATAATAATTCAAATATTTTTCTTTTTATGGATTTTGTGGGTGCAATCCGCTGAAAACCCTCACGAGACAACACTCGTCCTCTAGGGTAACCTAGAGGTTTAACGGCTTGTTGCACGTGCTAAGTGCAACCGTGATTCCTACGAAAGTGAGTTAGGTTAGATTAACTTTTCTTTTCTTTTTCTTTTTCTTTGTTTTTACTCGAGGACGAGCAAAAAGATAAGTGTGGGGGTGATTGGTAGTCAAAAGTGCATTTTTATCATCATATTTACCATCACATTTTCATATTTATTCATTTAATTCTGCACATTTATTAATAATTTGTAATTTATTGTGTGCAGGCCTCGAATAATTATTTTTATAATAAATAAAGCCTAATGAAGCCCAAAAGCCCATATTTGAAGCCCAAGAGTAAAAGTGCAAATATCAATTGTCAAAGTGCAATTATGCAAGGGCTAAAGTTGCAATTATTAAAGATGAGAGAAGGATAGAATTCTACCCAACCCTAAACTCTTGCAGGATGAGGATAAAAGCCAAAGAGAGTGCAAAGATAAAAATTCAAAGAATTCGGATTCAGACTGTACACGTTTTAGTGTTTAAATCATAACTTTTGCTACAGTTATGAAAATCCGATGATTCAAGATGCTCCAGAAAGAAGACTTGAAGACCTACAACTTTTATGTTGATCAAACTTTCCAATTCAATCCGTAGATAAGCTGATTTCGGCGATCAACATGATAAGAAGTTGCAGGACAGATTTGAATTTCTGGAGATAAGATCTTTTTGGGAGAGTTGTACTAGGACTCTACATCTTCCAACACCTATAAATATCCCTGCAGATGCAACACAGAGAGTACACAATCCAGCAAAGGGCCAAAGTTAGGATTTTTAGGGTTTTTCTCTTTCTTCTAGGTTAGATTTCGTTTTCTTTTTATTTTCAAGAGAGGGAGATGGCTATGTTGAGGGTGACACTGATGTATGCTTCTCTTCTCCATTGTATCAATTAATGAAGGTAATTTTTGCTTTTATTTATTTGCTTTAATTTTCTTTTTGTTCTCTTTTTCTTTTCTACGTTATTTCTTTTGATCTGTGACGAGCATACAAGCGATTACCGAAGCACAAGTACACCAAAGATTGGTGGTGCCAACGATATTCCATGGAGATGTTCTCCTCCTCGAGGCGTATCAACTCATACTTGCCCAAGGTTTGATGACCTAATGCGATAGCGGACTGAGATCGATCCTATGCCTTATGCGTTCATGCCTCCGAAATAAGGTAGAAAGTGTTAGGTTTTCACATATTTTCTCCTACCAAGGTTAGTTTTCTTTTCTTCTCTTTTATTTTATTTTTGTAGATTAAATACAACATCATCTCCATATTCTTTTCTACCACCCATTGTAAATACCACTTTTCATTGTAAATACCATCGTGACTAACAAATAACTAAAAAAGATAAATTTTTAGAGAAACTTGCTTAACGCTTCCATCGCAGTCCCTCCTTGAGGATCACGACCCGCATAGCCCTGCTACCGCGGATTAGAACTGAGAACCTCACACTATTATTTTCAAAATCTAATATCCTTATTTTTGTGTGCAGGAAAAATCAGTCAACAACCACCGCCATCTACTACACAGCCGGACCTGATTTTGGTGGACATGATTCTGATGAGCAGTGACCCCTTTTGATGATGTCAAAAAGGGGGAGAGATTTCTGGGGAGTTATTTAGTTATTTATGTGTTATTTTGGGTTGTTGTTTTTCTACATGTATTTGGTAGTTATTTATGTGTTATTTGGGTTGTTATTTTTTTACATGTATTTGGACACATTTTGTGTTTGGTTTGGTGTTTGTGGACATGTGTTATGTTTGTGGACATGTGTTATGGTTTTGAGGTTGGCATGAACCTCCTATTTGTATGAACATTATTTTACTATGTTATGGCAGTTATGTTTCTTATCTCCATGTGGCATATGTGATTGGTTATATATTGTGTTTATGCTTTTATTGACCCAATCATCTACTTTAGAGGATGGAGGTATTTCTGGATGGATGGAGGTAACCTTGTATGCATACACTTCTATATTTCTGTATCTTTGGTATGCATGGATGGTTGGCAAATGTGTCATTTTCATATCCTATATATGCCTGTGTTATGCATGTATATCTGTTTATCAGATTATTTTATATGCATGTGTTAAGGGGGAGTTTCACTTGAAGTCTCCACCTAAAATATTTGTAATAACTCTATATGTTTTGTCATCATCAAAAAGGGGGAGATTGTTGGCCCAAAGGCCATTAGCCCGAAGTTTTGATGATAACAAAACATATATAGTTATGTTTTGAACAAGTTTGTTCAAATGAGTTTCAGGTAAAAATCATAGGTTGATTGACGGCTCCAACACAAGACTCACACATTTGGAAGCCGCAAAGATTTGGATCCCAGAGCTCAGCACAATAGAAGAGCTCCAGGATCAAACAAGTTGAAGACTACTATAAGATTTGTATTTTTCATTTTTAGTTAGGATTTTTAGTCTATTTTGTCAAAACCGAGATGATAGAGGTTAATAACTTTGGGATTGTCACACACACACATTTGATATGGCTTCATGCTTACAAACAATTTTTTATTACAAAATTTCTAACCAAGTTTCGGAAAAACAAAGTTTGGAAAAATCATTTTTGGAAAAACAAGTTTTTGGAAAAACCGTTTTTATTTAGACAAAGAATTTTTATCAAAATAAAGTTCAAATCTTTTTGGTATTGATCTATGATCACACCCTAGTCCTTATAAGCCCTAGAACTCTATTTGTGTATACCCATCCAAAGAATTTTTATCAAAAAATTTCTATCTTCAAAAAGTCTTTTCAAAAATCAGTTTTTGGCCTAGTCCGGTCGACCGCACGGTCGACCGCTGGCAGAGCTGAACTGCTCTGTCGGTCGACGGGCGGTCGACCGACATGCACCTTTGTGCATGTGTGCACATCGGCCGACCGACCGGTCGACCGAGAGCAAGAGCAGTGCTCTTTGTTTTTTCTCGGTCGACCGGACCGGTCGACCGACAGAGAGAACTCACTCTCTGTTTGGGTCTTCGGTCGACCGGCCCGGTTGACCTCTTTCCCAACGGTCGGAAATCCGACCGTTGGCGGTCGACCGGCCCGGTCGACCGACAGTAGTCAGAATCTGCTGACAGATTCCAACAGCTAGTTTTATTACTTGATTTGTGTTGGGATTTTCCCCCAATGAATCTCTTGGCCCTTTTTAACCAGTTTTCATCCCCTATAAATAGAGGGTGTGTTCTACAACTATTACAACAAGATTTACAAGTTAAAGTTCAAAATTTTCCAAAGTTTAGTCCTTTAGTAAAAGAGTTTTCATTGAGCCAAATTTCCAATCCTTTTAGCTTGAAGCCTTCCTCTACTTCTCTTCTAGATTTGTGCACTACACAATCCCAAAAGTTTCATCTCCTCATCTTGGTTGTAGGGTTGTGCAAGTGAGCTATTGTTTGTGGTCAAGTGTTGATCACCTTTCTCTTCATATTGAGAAGTTGTAGAGGCGTCAGCCTCAAGCGAGCTCCTAGTTGGTGTTGCGGCACCGTGAGAGAGGACAAGTGGGTCCAAAGAGTTCTAGTGAGAACTTGTATTGACGATCCGGTGGGATCAAGTATAGTGGAAATCCTTCATCGTGTTGAAGGCGGGGACGTAGAGCAGTGGCTCGAACCTCGAAACATATTCACGTGTTTGTGGTTGTCCACTTATCTCTAAACTCTCTCTCCTTTACTTGCTCTATTACTTGTTTATTTACTTGCAAGTCCTTTTATAATTGTTGCTTATTGTTAAATAGTTTTTTAATCCACATTATTTGTCACTTAGTATAACCATCACCTATTCACCCCCCCTAGGTGATTTCAGCTCTGACCTTCACATCTCGCACAGCCCATGGCCCTTCATGCAATGGGGACTGGACATAGTCAGACCTCTCCCACGAGCACAGCCCCAGCTGCGTTTCTTACTGGTGGCCACCGACTACTTTTCCAAGTGGATTGAGGTAATACCGCTCTCTGAGGTCAGCAGACATCAGATTGTCAAGTTTCTCTGATAGAATATAGTATGCCGCTTCGAGA
This sequence comes from Agave tequilana, assembly GCA_038442645.1. NCBI lineage: Eukaryota > Viridiplantae > Streptophyta > Magnoliopsida > Asparagales > Asparagaceae > Agave > Agave tequilana. Next base: position 19,149 of record JAVJIF010032663.1, on the reverse strand, counting down.
TTCCCCACACTATCATCTCCAACAATGGAACCAATTTCGCTAGCAAGTAAGTAGCCAGCTTCTACGCCAAATAAAGCATCACCCACCGATTCTCCTCACCTTACTACCCTCAAGGCAATGGCCTGGCTGAAATCAGCAACCGCACCATTCTCGACAACTTATGCAAAATCTTGGACAAAGCTAAGGGCAAATGAGCGAAAAAACTCCCTGGAGTATTATGGGCCTACGGGACCACCAAATGCGTTCCGATCGAAGAAACCCCATTCTCATTGGCATATGAGACGAGGCTATCATCCCGGTCAACATCAGCATGCCAATATTTCGGGTAGAAGGAGCGGTCCCGGATCAGAACGATATCCAACTCAGTCTGATGCTGGATCACTTAGAGGAAAAGCGTCAGCTTGCCCAAATCTACATTGCGGCATATCAACAATCAATCCAGGCGGCCCATCACAAGAAGGTGAAGCCCAAGGAATTCCTAGTCGGGGACCTAGTCCTGATGCGCGTGATTCAGAGTACCCGACAGAAGGATAACGGAAAGTTGGAGCCTTACTGGGAAGGTCCCTACATCATTATTGATGCGGAGGCAATGGGTCCTACACCCAACCGATCAGGGCAGGAATCAACTCAGTAAGCAGTGGAACTCCTTTCACTTAAAGCTATATTATGTGTATGTCATGTAACCTTCAATAACAGTTTTCCACCTGCGTTTCTCCCAAGACGGGTATCTACTTCGAGCATAGTGCATAATCCCCGCAGCCTACACGAGTGCTCTACACCCTGACGGCACCCCTCGAGAAACCTCCTGAAAGATGGAGGCTTGCCCACGCCGGCTATTTAGGTCCAGCCTATGGCAGATTAACACCCCAATGACTGTCTGAGCAAGCCCACAGCCTACAGGGTCCCTCTACACCCTGACAACACCCCTCGGGGAACCTCCTGAAAGATGGAGGCTCGTCCACGCCGGCTGTTTAGGTCAAGTCTATGACGGGTTAACACCCCGATGACTGTCTGAGCAGACCCGCAACCTACACGGGTCCGATACACCCTGACGGCACCCCTCGGGGAACCTCTGAAAGATGAGGGCTCGCCCACACCAGCTGTTTAGGTCCAGCCTATGACAGGTTAACCCAATGACTGCCTGAGTAGGCCCGCAGTTTACACGGGTCCTCTACACTCTGATGGCACCCCTCAGGGAACCTCCTGAAAGATAAAGGCTCACCCATGCCGGCTGTTTAGATCCAGCCTATGACGGATTAACACCTCGATGGCGCTTGAGCAGGCCCGCACCTACACTGGTCCTCTACACCCTAATGACACCTGTCACGCCCCGCTTCCCAAAATACGTGGAAACGGAGTCGCGACGAAGGTCGGCGACGTATATACGCGAGAAAAATACCCCACATATATACGTTAAGCCTAAAGTAACCTGAACAAGCTATAAATCTGAACTATAATAATCAACGATCACTGCAATAATACATATAAAGGCTATACAAGATCTTAAATGAAATAAGGAATAGAATAGAAGCCAAGTGTGATATGCAAGAATCGAAGAATAATAGCAGGAATAAAGAAATGCAAGAATACCAGAATCAAAGGAAGAGCGTCCAGCTACTAGCGAAGCGTACAGTCTCATCGAACACCTACACAATGGAAACAAAACGTCCAATATCTGGACGTGCAAATCCAGGATCGTCAGAAAGCGACCTGGTGAGTGTGTGTGTAAAAAGGAGAACTCGTGCAAAGAAACAGTGTGCATAAAATAATAATAAGAATAACTGCAGACATAAGATAACTAAATCACATGATAACAAGCAACTGAATAACAATAACATGAATATGAGTGCAGATAGAAGACAAGTAAAATAAGTGTAAACAAACTACTGACGCCATGATGTGTAACCTAACATATGTCACGAGTCTGGTAAATAATCTGGTCATGTGTGTAACATGTGCCATAAAGCAGGGTATTAATTCAGAGGATAACACTATAACTGGAAAATGTAAGGGGTTGGTTTAAGTTACTCAATAATAATCAGTAGTGTCTTTTGTTATTCTTGTCCCTTTCCCACCGGCGTCCCACAACACCGACAGTTCATACTGGAGCCCGCACTTCCAGTAGAACTCATCCGAACTCCGATATGCGGGTACCATTGTTCGAATAGGGGAGAGACCAAATAACATATGCTCATGGTGTTATCATCATACAGGTACGTGTGGATGTTAATATGCACTGAGAATGCTTATCATGCTAACACCAGACGGCACAGGCAGGAGGTAGCCCTACAGATTCAGGAGGTGGCCCCCACAGATTCAAGAGGTGGCCCCCACCACGTGTGTGGTGTGGCACTTGCTCCGTGTGGCACTTTGCTCTGAGGGAAATGGATTCTAGAGGTGGCCCCCATGGATTCAAGAGGTGGCCTCCACCATGTGTATGGTGTGGCACTTTGCTCCGTGTGGCACTTAGTTCCATTCAGAATCCGCCAGACGCTAGAACGATTGTGGGAATACATCCTCGTCATCCCTACACCAGGCGGCATGGTCCGCCGGACGCCGGTATGACTGTGCGATTAACAGGGTAACAGTGCAGGGGACATAAGTACAGGGGATACAGGAGTTCAGGGTACAGGAGTACTAGATGTCCGGTGGCAGTATAATAATCGTGTCAAGATCCCCGTAAAAGGTGTCAGGTGTCACAGTATAAGGTATACCTCCACTAGTCCTGAATCAATATTAGTAATCGTATACACAGTGAACAATATCAGTAACAGTGAACAATAACAGTAACCGTGTATACGATGAACAATGGGACTGTCCAGGGTGTTACAATCAAACAATCTTTTCCCAGTAACTTTCAGTAACATGAATTATACAGTAACAGTCCTGCACCTCTAGTCAATATACAATCTCATATATATATATAGCCATCCCAAAATCTCATACTTGTACTGAATACAATACTAATAAATTTCTAACTCATAATTTCAATAATCATCATGAACATCAAGTGTCAATCCGTATCACTAATATGGTACAATAAATCATCATCTCAATATATCAATAATCAGTCTCTCCCTATCAATCTACTCTAATCCTCAAGTCATCGATATATATATTCTCTGAGTCACCGATATATCCAAGTCTCAATAACTAAAATACTACATGTCCTGATACACATAGTCAAATCCTTATATTTCAATTCGATCAAGATTATCACACACTCTCACTCTATCAAGGTCAAACATAAGATCCCAAAACTCTGTAACATGTCAGATAAGATCTATCAGGTCAGGTCAATTCAATCAATATCTATTCCTTAAAACTAGATCCATCCAACTATAGTCAAGATTATAACTAAAGGGTAAAGTCCTCAATCCATAAGAAATCTAGAAACAGTCAGAACTAGAATTAGTCGACTGGGGTGGGAGGCAAGTAGACTAACATAGAGGATTTGGACTGGGTTAGTCGACTAGGAGCTATGATAAGTCGGCTAGTATAGGAGTACTAGTCGACTATGGTAAGTGCAAGTCGCCTATACTGCTTACAGTCAACAAACAGAGAGTTGCTAACTTTCTGAACAGGCACCTAGTCGACTAAAGGAGTATGGTTAGTCGACTAGAAAGGGTATTAGTCGACTATAACAGGGGCAAGTCGACCAATAAACCTGGCTGTGTGTATGATCAGGGCTTCTAACAATTTCCTAAAAATACACAAAATGGTACATGTTACACTTGCTATCATCAAAATATGTCATCCAACAATATGACTGAAATTCTCTTCACATAGTATATGAATCTCTAACCTAAATCAAGGACCCATCATGCTCAAGATCAATACATATCTATATTTTAGAATTATCACAGCTATATCAGTTACCAGGTCAAGTCCGGTCACAATATATCAATACTAGGCCTAAGCCAATAATGGCGATCTACCAACACATGAAATGATACTGATACAAGTTTATACCAATTACACAATTAAGGTGAACAATCAATAATGTCTCATGAAGTGAAACAGGTAATCATACTGGTAAAATACATCAAGTAGTCACATGAAATAATATGAATAAAAACACAAATATCCAATAACAACGGTAAATAAGAAAATGACATGATAACAAACACTCACATGAAATGACGTGGTTTCGGAACCGAATCGCCGTCTGGTCTTCACTGTACGAACCAGTACTGATCTACGGATCGTCCTATGGATCGGTCTTCGAATCGCCTATGTATTGGGTCCACAACGAGCACAGATCCGAATCGGGTCCGGATCTCCTGTAGCTGAGTTCAGATCTCACCGAACAAATCTGAAATGCTATAGCACGCAACCAACACATACATATAAACCGATAATACCCACACATGCACACAGACACACAGGCATACACAACAATACATATATATAAACATGCCTACACACACATACATACACATGCATCACCTATTCAACCATGCTCACGCTAAATAACTCACAAACACACATACTCATAAGCACACATACACTTAAATAAATAGATCACATATATATAAAGGAAAAGGAGAGGAAGCTCTTGCAACAGCCAAGGAGGAGGGGAGACAACTCACGATGGAGGAGCTCGACAGCGGGTTTGCTCCGACGCGCCGGCGGAAGCGGAGGATGCCGGTGACGATGCGGGCTGCCGGACAAGTGCTCGAGGAGATTGGGGAGTCGCGGAGGCTCGCCGGAGGCCGTCGGGACGCGTCATGGCTGCTGCCAAGGGAGAGGGCAGGCGCTGTGGCGACGTGTGCAGGTGTTGGCCTCTGCTGTACGCGGCCTGCAAGAGGACGTTGGGCGCTGGGCTCAGCAGATCAGGGGCAGCGGCTGGGCCTGGAAGAGGTTGGGGCGGCCTGGTGAAGGGGATCCGGCCAAGCCAATGGATGCATGCCTGGATGGGGCGTTGCTGGTTTGCTGGGGCTGCCGCGGGATCTGTGCGCAGGGGATAGAGGGAGCGGCCTGGTGAAGAACGTCGGGGTTCGTCGGAGCTACCGGAGGAGGTGTTGACCAGGGTGTGCTGTGCGCAGGTTGGTGGGAACTCACGCTGGAGCTTGGTCAGGTGCTCACGACCAGTGGTTATGCTCGATGGATGATTGAGAAGATGTGCAGGCTATCGGGATCTCGCCGGAGAAGAAGAGGCTTCTGGTGGGCAGTGGCCATGCCATGGGCTTGGTGATAGCATGCGGCAAGAAGGAGAGAGAAGCAAGTGAATTATTCGGTGGGGGGGTGGTGTCGGCTGGTGCACGAGGAGGAGAGGCTGATGGCGGCAGCTGTTGGGAGGGGGAGAATAGAAAATCAGATTGATTTAGATTTGATTTGTTATAGGATAGTATTGATTTGTTAGGATTATGGTTAGGATTTGGATTGGTATTAGGATTTTGTTGTTAGGATTTAGATCATGATAGGATTAGAATGGGTTTAGTTTAATAGCTAATAAGTTATGGGTAAAAAGAGAGAAAGGGTGCGGGAGAGGACGTGTGTTAGTGGGGAGAAGAAGATGAATAGCAGATGCTTAAATAAAATATTGTGTGGTTTCTAGCCACAAATCAAAGTGGCGAAGTGGTGGAGGCGTGAGGATGTGGGGGAGTGAAACATGGGTTCGAATCTGAGCAATTCAAAGAAGTTTTCTTTTCTTTAATTTGGAAAAATTAAAGGGTAAAGAAACAAGGTTTAAATAAGATGGCTATCCTTATATAACAAAGGCCAAAGTGGCCATGGTGATCTGTTCATCCAAATCATATGTGGGGAGACCTGGGTTCAAAACCTGTTATGCTCACACACATGCGTTTTTCTAATTTCATTTTATTTTATTTAAATTGCATTTTTTTTTGAATAAATCAGTATTTTAAATTATTAGTTTATTGGATTAAATTCTTATAAATTTCAGAAATTCCAAAAATTCAAAATATTGGAAAATAAGATCTTGAGCTGAAAATTCTCGATCCGGTTACCAGGATGACTACATCAGGTATCAGATACTAGTATTGAAACCCGTACATAGGAAACGGAGGGTTACAATCCTACCCACCTTATAAAAATTTCGTCCTCGAAATTTCTATAAGTAGGGAAAGATACAAAAGAAATCAAAATCCAAGAGACTAATATCAAGCTTCCATGTCCCTTCTCACTGCATCATGGGTCCACTATGCTTCCGCTGCGCACTCGGATCGTTGCTACCAGGTTCAACATGGAGTAGCCGATTTTAAGAGACAATACCGGTAAAAGAGTTGATATGAATATGAGGATCAGGGAGAGAATCTAAACTACTTTGAAAGAAGTATTGGAATCAAGGATATCAAAGATTCAAGAGATGGATTCCAAAAGGAGGAACAATCAAATTCAAGTGGAGTCAATATCATCGTATAGATAGTATATGTATATTGCAGTGTATCCATAGCTCGTTTCAATTTACAGGTAAGAATCAGGTCCGTTTTATATCGAACCTGGCTCTGATACCAAGAAAACCCCGTCACGCACCGCTTCCCAAAATACGTGGAAACGGAGTCGCGACGAAGGTCGGCGACGTATATACGCGAGGAAAGTACCCCACATATATACGCTAAGCCTAAAGTAACCTGAACAAGCTATAAATCTGAACTATAATAATCAACAATCACTGCAATAATACATATAAAGGCTATACAAGATCTTAAATGAAAGAAGGAATAGAAAGAAGCCAAGTGTGATATGCAAGAATCGAAGAATAATAGCAGGAATAAAGAAATGCAAGAACACCGAATCAAAAGGAAGAGCGTCCAGCTACTAGCGAAGCGTACAGTCTCATCGAACACCTACACAATGGAAACAAAACGTCCAATATCTGGACGTGCCAATCCAGGGTCGTCAGAAAGCGACCTGGTGAGTGTGTGTGTTTAAAAGTTGAACTCGTGCATATAAACAGTGTGCATAAAATAATAATAAGAATAACTGCAGACATATAACTAACTACATGATAACAAGCAACTGAATAACAATAACATGAATATGAGTGCAGATAGAAGACAAGTAAAATAAGTGTAAACAAACTACTGACGTCATGATGTATAACCTAACATATGTCACGAGTCTGGTAAATAATCTGGTCATGTGTGTAACATGTGCCATAAAGCAGGGTATCAATTTAGAGCATAACACTATAACTGGAAAATATAAGGGGTTGCATTTTAAGTTACTCAATAATAATCAGTAGTGTCTTTTGTTATTCTTGTCCCTTTCCCACCGGTTCCCACAACACCGACAGTTCACACTGGAGCCCGCACTTCCAGTAGAACTCATCCGAACTCCGATATGCGGGTACTATTATTCGAATAGGGGAGAGACCAAATAACATATGCTCATGGTGTTATCATCATACAGGTACGTGTGGATGTTAATATGCACTGAGAATGCTTATCATGCTAACACCAGACGGCACAGGCAGGAGGTAGACCTACAGATTCAAGAGGTGGCCCCCACCACGTGTGTGGTGTGGCACTTTGCTCCGTGTGGCACTTTACTCTGAGGGAAATGGATTCTAGAGGTGGCCCCCATGGATTCAAGAGGTGGCCCCCACCATGTGTATTGTGTGGCACTTTGCTCTGTGTGGCACTTAGTTCCATTCAGGATCCGCCGGACGCTAGAACGACTGTGGGAATACATCCTCGTCATCCCGACTCCAGGCGGCATGGTCCGCCGGACGCCGGTATGACTGTGCTATTAACAGGGTAACACTACAGGGGACATAAGTACAGGGGATACAGGAGTTCAGGGTACAGGAGTACTAGATGTCTGGTGACAGTATATTAATCGTGTCAAGATCCCCGTAAAAAGTGTCAGGTGTCACAGTATAAGGTATACCTCCACTAGTCCTGAATCAATATTAGTAATCGTATACACGGTGAACAATATCGGTAACAGTGAACAGTAACAGTAACCGTGTATACGATGAACAATGGGACTGTCCAGGGTGTTACAATCAAACAATCTTTTCCCAGTAACTTTCAGTAACATGAATTATACAGTAACAGTCCTGCACCTCTAGTTAATATACAATCTCATATATATATATATATATATATATATATATATATATATATATATATATATATAGTTTTCTCAAAATCTCATACTTGTACTGAATAAAATACTAATAAATTTCCAACTCATAATTTCAATAATCATCATGAACATCAAGTATCAATCCGTATCACTAATATGGTACAATAAATCACCATCTCAATATATCAATAATCAGTCTCTCCCTATCAATCTACTCTAATCCTCAAGTCATCGATAATATTCTCTGAGTCACCGATATATCCAAGTATCAATAACTAAAATACTACATGTCCTGATACACATAGTCAAATCCTTATATTTCAATTCGATCAAGATTATCACACACTCTCACTCTATCAAGGTCAAACATAAGATCCCAAAACTCTGTAACATGTCAGATATATATCTAAGATCTATCAGGTCAGGTCAATTCAATCAATATCTATTCCTCAAAACTAGATCCATCCAACTATAGCCAAGATTATAACTAAAGGGTAAAGTCCTCAATCCATAAGAAATCTAAAAATAGTCAGAACTAGAATTAGTCGACTAACATAGAGGATTTGGACTGGGTTAGTCGACTAGAAGCTATGATAAGTCGGCTAGTATAGGAGTACTAGTCGACTATGGTAAGTGCAAGTCGCCTATACTGCTTACAGTCAACAAACAGAAAGTTGCTAACTTTCTGAACAGGCACCTAGTCGACTAAAGGAGTATGGTTAGTCGACTAGAAAGGGTATTAGTCGACTATAACAGGGGCAAGTCGACCAATAAACCTGGCTGTGTGTATGATCAGGGCTTCTAACAATTTCCTAAAAATACACAAAATGGTACATGTTACACTTGCTGTCATCAAAATATGTCATCCAACAATATGACTGAAATTCCCTTCACATAGTATATGAATCTCTAACCTAAATCAAGGACCCATCATGCTCAAGATCAATACATATCTATATTTTAGAATTTATCACAGCTATATCAGTTACCAGGTCAAGTTCGGTCACAGTATATCAATACTAGGCCTAAGCCAACAATGGCGATCTACCAACACATGAAATGATACTGATACAAGTTTATACCAATTACACAATTAAGGTGAACAATCAATAATGTCTCATGAAGTGATAAAGATAATCATACTGGTAAAATACATCAAGTAGTCACATGAAATAATATGAATAAAAACACAAATATCCAATAACAACGGTAAATCAGAAAATGACATGATAACAAACACTCACATAAAATGACGTGGTTTCAGAACCGAATTGCCGTCTGGTCTTCACTGTACGAACCAGTACTGATCTACGGATCGTCCCATGGATCGGTCTTCGAATCGCCTATGTATCGGGTCCACAACGAGCACAGATCCGAATCGGGTCCGGATCTCTTGTAGCTGAGTTCAGATCTCACCGAACAAATCCGAAATGCTATAGCACGCAACCAACACATACATATAAACCGATTAATACCCACACATGCACACGGACACATATGTGTATACCACTATAACGCCCCGATCCTAAAGATACGGAGACGTTATGGCGACGCATATACGCGAGGAAAAATATCCCTCGTATACGCGCTAAGCCTAAATTGTAACCTGAACAAGCTATAATCTAAACCAGATCACTGTAATAATACATATAAGACTACACATGGTAACATATGAATAATGACAAGAATAAGGCAGTTGAAAGCGATAAAAGATAGAGTCATGAAATAACAAGAATATAATGACAGGCTAAATGCGATATACAAGAATCAAGGAATATAGCAGGAACATGAATGCAAAAGTACCAGAATAGTGACTGGGATAAGAACTGAGTTGATATGACAAGAATCAGGAAATAATATGAAAGCTAAAAAGATAAGAGTACCAGAATAGAATAGGAAGAAGCTCCAGCTATTCGCAAAGCGTACCGTCTCATCGAACACCTGCACATTAGAAACAATCGTCCAATATCTGGACGTGCAAATCCAGGGTCGTCAGAACGCGACCATAATGAGTGTGTGTGTAAAGGGGAAACAGCTCGTGCAGAAGAAACCATGTGCATATATAATAGTAAGAACAACTGCAGATAGAAAGACTAAATAACACAATAAATAACTGAACAGTAACACATATGATAAAAACATGAATACAGGTAGCAGACAAATGGCACAACTGTAAATATGCAATCAATGTCAAGGCGTGTAATCTATCACATGTCACTAGGTTGGCGTCCAACTCTGGTCATAAGTCTGGTCCTGGTCATGATAATCCGGTCATGGTTATAATCATGAGTCTAACATAGTGATATACAATCAGGTAATTACAGTCAGTCACAAAGCATCAACAGTTTATTATTAATTATGTCAGCTAACACCAATTGTCACATATAATAGACGCATCCCATACTATGCCTACCACACATACCAATCGATGCCCTTAAGCTATTGAAACTGATCGGTTGGAGACATTGTCCATGCTTTAGGTGGGTCCCGTACATACCCGGGACCACGGCCTCAGTTTCCTGGCGCTGAACCAGGCCGTACCGCTAGGTACTCAGTAACAGTAACAGTAATCTCACTGTGAAAACAGTGGAACAGTAACAGTACAGATGGGATGTCAGTCATCCCCCAGGAATCCTGCAGTGGAACCCTCAGTCGGCTGCGCAACCTGTATCTTAGGTCCACCCAAAATACAGACGCTGTCTCCTCCATCAATTTCCCCAATCCCGGTGTAAGTTGTTCAATTACTTTTTTTATTCATTCAATTCAGTTAAATCAGTCAATATCCATGTTCTCTAGAATACTGGGACGATACGGTGACAGTAACAATAACAGTACAGTAACAGTAAATCAGTGATCGTATACACGGTGAACAATATCAGTAACAGTGAACAGTAACAGTAACCGTGTATACGATGAACAATAGGACTGTACCGTGGTTACGGTCAAACAATCATTTCCCAGTGACAAGAATAATAAGTTATCAGTTAGGTATCATGCATGACCAGTCAAGTTCAGCTCACAAATATCCAACTAATTCTCACCTGTTTTATCATCAAAAGATAAACAAATCTACTAATGAGCTAATAACTGCTATCTGGTAACTCTGAGTACAAGATCACTGACATCGAATAGATCACCATCATAATAACTCAATCTCTATCAATAGGTGTAATCAATAACTATGCATGTCCTCGAGATCAACAAGTCAACACATACCCCAATCATATTAAATAGGAAACATCCTCAAACACATGTGATCTAGAATATCTATTCAACTACTTCAGTCATATCTGATATGTCTTCAAATACTCACTAATAAAGTCATTTCTAACTACTGATCATCATTCAATGCAAATAACATAAGTCCCAGGTCAATCCAAAGTCAACACAACCAACTCATGATTCCCAACAGTCATATGATCATCAATTACCACTATACATCGAGCAATCTGATACAGTAATCATATACCAATAATTATAGTCTAGTCCTCACACTCTACTATTCTACTCAGAACCATAAGTCTTCACAATCACCACTCTTATTAAGACCAATCATTATATCCCTACACTCGGTTACATACATGCATCTAAGTTCTATTAGATCAAGTCATTACTACCAATATCCACCTCTTGAAATCATATACACATCAATAGTCATTACATAACCCATGGGGGAATTCTACATCCAATAAACAAGCTACACCCAGCTGACAGCCACCTATAAGTCGACTAAGGGAAGTGAATAGTCGACTAGAGGGATGTCTAGTCGACTAATATGATGGTCCCAGTCGACTAATCAAGGGCCAAGTCGACTATACTAATAGGGCAAGTCGACTGACAGAGCAACAGAAACTACACATCTTCCAGGACAACCTATAGTCGACTAGGGGCAAGGTGTAAGTCGACTACTAAGACTATCAGTCGACTATAGAAGAGGTCAAGTCGACCAACAGGGAAAATACAGAGAGTTCACCAATTCCTGGAAGCCACATCAGTCGACTAGGGGGATATTATTAGTCGACTAACAGGGGTATTAGTCGACTAATAACAGGTATTAGTCGACTAATCAGCCTCTGTCAGCCACTAAAAAGTCTGAGATACTCCTACACACAATCCCATATTCTCTCCAATACACACCTACTCTCCAACATGTAATGTCCACACTAATAATCTAAACTCTCCTAGGATGAACATGGGGGTTCCAACATATATCAATAATCATGCATATCATATCCCTATGCATTCAACATATAAAATAAAAGGGGGATGACAGTCCACATCCATACTTATTGATCTCCATATAAAATCATATAACACATCAAATTATATCACATGCACAACATGACTATGATTACTTAATGAATAAGGAGAGAGGGAGAGAGAAACACTCACATAAATAAATCATGATACTGTTAAAGAAATAGAGAGAGGAAGGAGAACACTCACATAGGGGAACTGGTCGTCGCCGGGCGAGTCGCCGTTGTGGTTGTTGTGGTGCTGCCATTCGTTGTCGGACTGCATGGGAGGGTAGCCAAGGTGCTGGAGAAGGCCTGGCTGCAAGCTGGAGGTCTCGCGCTCGCCGGAAGGGCCTCGAACTGCTGCTCGCCTGAACTTGCGCCGGATCTGGATCTAATCTGCTGGTGATCGGCCGTGTAGCTGCTGCCAAGGGAAAGGCAGCAAGGGGGATCCGACGGTCTGCTGTGCTGCTGGAGGACAGCAGCCAGGGAAGAGGCTGCCTGGGGTCTGCTGCTCGGTCCTGGGCGCTGCTGCACGCGCAGAGGAGCTGGGCTGCGCTGGGGAAGGAGGCAAGGGAGAAGGGGCCTGCGGCTAGGGTTGAGCAGAGTTCGGTTATAACCGAAATAACCGACCAAAAAACGAAACCCGAACCCGAACCGAACCGAACCGCTCTAGTTCGGTTCGGTTTCGGTTTTGTGTTTCAAAAACCGAACTCGACCGAACCGAACCGAATCTCTTACCCTATATATCACCCCACTCATTTCAATTTAGTGAATCATATAGTTCATAACAAAAATTAGTGAAAACTTCTCTCATTACTTCTAGCATTACCATCTTTTTTATGTTGAATATGTGAAAGTTATGTTAAGTACACCATCAATTAAGAATAATATTTATATTAATACAGTTCTTTTTTTCATTCTTGCCATTAAAAGTTAGTAATAATTATGTGAGTTTTGATATAAGAGCCCAAATATAGCGTAAAAGTTTTAGAATATGAAAATTTTAATTCACATTAAGGTTAGGGTCTTTTCTTATTTTTAATTTGGGTATTGAATATTTGAGATTAGAATATTAAAGGATGATAATATAATGGTGATTAAAAAATGTAAGAAATGATGGAAAAATATTAGCCTAACCGAAAAAAACCGAAAAACCGAACCGAACTTAGTCGGTTCGGTTCGGTTCGGTTACTAAGTCTAATCGGTTCGGTTCGGTTTTACAAAAATTAGCAAAAACCGAACCGAACCGACCGATGCTCACCCCTACCTGCGGCTGCTGTGATGGGAAAACTCGGCCAAGGAGGTGGGATCTTGGGGGCTGACGGCTGCTGTTGCACGGCCTGGAGATGATGGGGTTTTGCGCCATGGAGAGAGGGGTGTGCGACAGGGAGCAGCAAGGGGGAGGATTAGATTAGAATGGTTAAGGATTTGGTGGAGATTTAGGGGGGATTAGATTAGGATCTGATCTTGTAGTTAGGATTTGGGAGATTTTTTTAGGAATGGGTTATTGGGTTTGTGGGTAGCGGTTATGCTAACGGGTTGGGATCCAAACGGTTTGAGGGTAATATGATAAAGGGTATAGGTTCACCAATAGGTATGGGCTTGAACTCCAAATGGGTAGGATCAAGGAATAAGACATGAATGGAAATCAAGGGAAGAGGAATACACCACTACAAAATAATAATCCAACATTAGTAGTAATGTTACATGACCAACTAATAATAATAATAGATAACAGTAACAATAGCAACACTAATAGTATTAATAATAATCACAAGAAAGAAATTAATAAATTAAGTTGATAAAATAATTTGTAAATTAAAATCAATACTTCAGGAAAACAAAGATACAGTATAATTAGATAGGGGATATTACATTCTACCCACTTAATAAAAATTTCGTCCTCGAAATTCAAATAAGGTAGGGAATGGTAAAAGAATCAAGGTCAAGAAGAAACAAACAAGCTTCAAACAGGGAATGGTAAAAGAATCAACAATCAAGAGGAAATACAAACAAGCTCCACGTTGCCTCGTTGGGGCACCACGATTCCGCTGCGCTCTGATCTCTGCTACCAGCTTCAACATGGAGTAACCGATCTCAAGAGATAGAATCAGGAGGAATGAATAGGAAAGAAGGATGAAATCAAGATGGAAATCCAAATCACTCTAATTGAAGTGTTGGAATCATGAATATCAACAGATCAAGAATGGAATTCCCAAGGGAGGACGATCAATTTCCAAATGGAGTCAATATTATCATGTGAATAGTATATGTATATTGCAGTGTAAGTATAACTTATTCAAGTTACCGGTAAGAACTAGGTCTCTCTTGCGAAATAAGAGTCAAAATTCAAGATCGCAAGTCGAAAACCTAGGCTCTGATACCACTCTGTAACGCCCCGATCCTAAAGATACGGAGACGTTATGGCGACGCATATACGCGAGGAAAAATACCCCTCGTATACGCGCTAAGCCTAAATTGTAACCTGAACAAGCTATAATCTAAACCAGATCACTGTAATAATACATATAAGACTACACATGGTAACATATGAATAATGACAAGAATAAGGCAGTTGAAAACGATAAAAGATAGAGTCATGAAATAACAAGAATATAATGACAGGCTAAATGCGATATACAAGAATCAAGGACTATAGCAGGAACATGAATGCAAAAAGTACCAGAATAGTAACTGGGATAAGAACTGAGTTGATATGACAAGAATCAGGAAATAATATGAAAGCTAAAAAGATAAGAGTACCAGAATAGAATAGGAAGAAGCTCCAGCTATTCGCAAAGCGTACCGTCTCATCGAACACCTGCACATTAGAAACAATCGTCCAATATCTGGACGTGCAAATCCAGGGTCGTCAGAACGCGACCATAATGAGTGTGTGTGTAAAGGGGAAACAGCTCGTGCAGAAGAAACCATGTGCATATATAATAGTAAGAACAACTGCAGATAGAAAGACTAAATAACACAATAAATAACTGAACAGTAGCACATATGATAAAAACATGAATACAGGTAGCAGACAAATGGCACAACTGTAAATTTGCAATCAATGTCAAGGCGTGTAATCTATATGTCACTAGGTTGGCGTCCAACTCTGGTCATAAGTCTGGTCCTGGTCATGATAATCCGGTCATGGTTATAATCATGAGTCTAACATAGTGATATACAATCAGGTGATTACAGTCAGTCATAAAGCATCAACAGTTTATATTAATTATGTCAGCGAACACCAATTGTCACATATAATAGACGCATCCCATACTATGCCTACCACACATGCCAATCGATGCCCTTAAGCTATTGAAACTGATCGGTTGGAGACATTGTCCATGCTTTAGGTGGGTCCCGTACATACCCGAGACCACGGCCTCAGTTTCCTGGCGCTGAACCAGGCCGTACCGCTAGGTACTCAGTAACAGTAACAGTAATCTCACTGTGAAAACAGTGGAACAGTAACAGTACAGATGAGATGTCAGTCATCCCCCAGGAACCCTGCAGTGGAACCCTCAGTCGGCTGCGCAACCTGTATCCTAGGTCCACCCAAAATACAGACGCTGTTCCTCCATCAATTTCCCCAATTCCGGTGTATGTTGTTCAATTACTTTTTTTATTCATTCAATTCAGTTAAATCAGTCAATGTCCATGTTCTCTAGAATACTGGGACGATACGGTGACAGTAACAATAACAGTACAGTAACAGTAAATCAGTGATCGTATACACGGTGAACAATATCAATAACAGTGAACAGTAACAGTAACCATGTATACGATGAACAATAGGACTGTACCGTGGTTACGGTCAAACAATCATTTCCCAGTGACAAGAATAATAAGTTATCAGTTAGGTATCATGCATGACCAGTCAAGTTCAGCTCACAAATATCCAACTAATTCTCACCTGTTTTATCATCAAAAGATAAACAAATCTACTATTGAGCTAATAACTGCTATCTGGTAACTCTGAGTACAAGATCACTGACATCGAATAGATCACCATCATAATAACTCAATCTCTATCAATAGGTGTAATCAATAACTATGCATGTCCTCGAGATCAACAAGTCAACACATACCCCAATCATATTAAATAGGAAACATCCTCAAACACATGTGATCTAGAATATCTATTCAACTACTTCAGTCACATCTGATATGTCTTCAAATACTCACTAATAAAGTCATTTCTAACTACTGATCATCATTCAATGCAAATAACATAAGTCCCAGGTCAATCCAAAGTCAACACAACCAATTCATGATTCCCAACAGTCATATGATCATCAATTACCATTATACATCGAGCAATCTGATACAGTAATCATATACCAATAATTATAGTCTAGTCCTCACACTCTACTATTCTACTCAGAACCATAAGTCTTCACAATCACCACTCTTATTAAGACCAATCATTATATCCCTACACTCGGTTACATACATGCATCTAAGTTCTATTATATCAAGTCATTACTACCAATATCCACCTCTTGAATTCAATACATACATCAATAGTCATTACATAACCCATGGGGGAATTCTACATCCAATAAACAAGCTATACCCAGCTGACAGCCACCTATAAGTCGACTAAGGGGAAGTGAATAGTCGATTAGAGGGATGTCTAGTCGACTAAATGATGGTCCCAGTCGACTAATCAAGGGCCAAGTCGACTATACTAATAGGGCAAGTCGACTGACAGAGCAACAGAAACTACACATCTTCCAGACAACCTATAGTCGACTAGGGGCAAGGTGTAAGTCGACTACTAAGACTATCAGTTGACTATAGAAGAGTCAAGTCGACCAACAGGGAAAATACAGAGAGTTCACCAATTCCTGGAAGCCACATCAGTCGACTAGGGGGATATTATTAGTCGACTAACAGGGGTATTAGTCGACTAATAACAGGTATTAGTCGACTAATCAGCCTCTGTCAGCCACTAAAAAGTCTGAGATACTCCTACAACAATCCCATATTCTCTCCAATACACACCTACTCTCCAACATGTAATGTCCACACTAATAATCTAAACTCTCCTAGGATGAACATGGGGGTTCCAACATATATCAATAATCATGCATATCATATCCCTATGCATTCAACATATAAAATAAAAGGGGGATGACAGTCCACATCCATACTTATTGATCTCCATATAAAATCATATAACACATCAAATTATATCACATGCACAACATGACTATGATTACTTAATGAATAAGGAGAGAGGGAGAGAGAAACACTCACATAAATAAATCATGATACTGTTAAAGAAATAGAGAGAGGAAAGGAGAACACTCACATAGGGGAAACTGGTCGTCGCCGGGCGAGTCGCCGTTGTGGTTGCTGTGGTGCTGCCATTCGTTGTCGGACTGCATGGGAGGGTAGCCAAGGTGCTGGAGAAGGCCTGGCTGCAAGCTGGAGGTCTCGCGCTCGCCGGAAGGGCCTCGAACTGCTGCTCGCCTGAACTTGCGCCGGATCTGGATCTGATCTGCTGGTGATCGGCCGTGTAGCTGCTGCCAAGGGAAAGGCAGCAAGGGGGATCCGACGGTCTGCTGTGCTGCTGGAGGACAGCAGCTAGGGAAGAGGCTGCCTGGGGTCTGCTGCTCGGTCCTGGGCGCTGCTGCACGCGCAGAGGAGCAGGGCTGCGCTGGGGAAGGAGGCAAGATAGAAGGGGCCTGCGACTGCGTGATGGAAAAACTCGGCCAAGGAGGGGGATCTTGGGGGCTGACGGCTGCTGTTGCACGGCCTGGAGATGAGGGGGTTTTGCGCCATGGAGAGAGGGGTGTGCGGCAGGGAGCAGCAAGGGGGAGGATTAGATTAGAATGGTTAAGGATTTGGTGGAGATTTAGGGGGGATTAGATTAGGATCTGATCTTGTAGTTAGGATTTGGGAGATTTTTTTAGGAATGGGTTATTGGGTTGTGGGTAGCGGTTATGCTAACAGGTTGGGATCCAAACGGTTTGAGGGTAATATGATAAAGGGTATAGGTTCACCAATAGGTATGGGCTTGAACTCCAAATGGGTAGGATCAAGGAATAAGACATGAATGGAAATCAAGGGAAGAGGAATACACCACTACAAAATAATAATCCAACATTAGCAGTAATGTTACATGACCAACTAATAATAATAATAGATAACAGTTGTTTTCCATTATGTTTGCAAAGGGGAAAACTTAAAAAAGAGGTTTGAGGAGCTAAATTACAAGTATTCTTAAAAAGATTACAAGTAGATCTCCTCAGAGATTCTGGAGAAGTGTACCGATAGGAGTCTGGTCAGCGCGCGACCACTTTGTCCCTTTGACGATAGCGAGCGATGAGATTCCCTTCTCGCCTGGTTCTGGGAATCAGAGAATAGAAGGTTGGTAGAACCCTCTTGCTGCTTCTCAAAAATCGCCTTCAATTAGGAATTCCTTCTCGCCTGGTTCCGGAGATTCCTTAAGAAGAAGGACGATGTTAGGGTATCAACACCCTGGTTAGAGAAAGCAATTCTCTAAAGGGTCTCTGAATTCGAGAGCGCACGGTGCTTTGTGAAGAAGTCTCTGCTTGTGGAGTCTTCTCTCTTTTTCTGTCCTCTTTCGATTGATCGATCTTCTCTCCTTGTACCCCTGGCGGGTATTATAGGGAGAGCAAGGGTATAAGGTCCCTTGAAGATATGGAAACAGATTGAATCAAATCTGTTTAAATCTGGAAAGTAGCCTTATGCGAGGCTAGGATCAGCTTCTGCGAAGCAGAATGGCAGGTCGGTGGACCTTCTCGATTTGTTTTGATCCTTTCCATATCGTTGGAGGATTTTCGCTGATCTTCTTACTCGTTTTAGAAGAGTCAAGAGA